>NKZP01001136.1:0-121026 GCA_002370765.1 Metschnikowia similis
TGTTTCGTCTGCCCCAGCTACCTGCAGTCACATGTAACATGCAGTACACCAGAGATGTACTGGTTCCTCATGTTTCAACAAGACTTACCACTTATGAGGCGCACTTCGTTGGCGAGCAAAAATACGCTGTGCAGGTCGGCGCCGCGAATAGGCAATCAGCCCTTTGAGATAACCAAAAAGAACCATCACCAGCTCAGGTTCGAAGTCGCACGGGAGCTTCTTGGTTCGCCGCCTCAAGTCATTTGTTGAAAGGGAAAAGAACAATATCCCCGCCCAGTCCAGAATAGAGGCCGCTGGGGCCCCACAGCACTTTGGTGCATGCCTCCGGTCCCAACGCCAAACGCTGAATATGACTGACGGTGTTTTGTTGGGCATCGTGACTAAAATAATTGACGTGGCCTCGTTCACTTCCTGTAGCCACGTGCATCTTCAAAGCACTTTGAAATGCACTGCAGCCAACGTGGGTGGTGTATGCAGCAGCAGGTTGGGTAGATTTTCGGAACGAAACATGGGTTTCCTCTTCACTGGACGCGTTCACCAAGGGCTTTGATGATAGAACATCTCCCGTTTCAAAGAGCATCACGACCTCGGTATCCACCCTAGAAAGGCTCAATATGGCGCGTGGGGCTGATTCTGATGCAAAATGCAGTGAAAAGTCGTACAGTGTTTTCACTGCGTTTCGAAGATCTGCCTTGTATAGAAGACCATCAGCCCCGGCTGCAAACACAGACTCTTCTGCCCCACAAATCGTGTACAAATTGTCTTGAGAAAGTGGCAACGACCATGCAGGTTTCGTGTTCAAGCTTCGTGTATCATAGAAGTGCACCTGGCGACCGTGACCTGCCACAGCAATAAGATTCGGGGTGATATGGTGGCACGTCTCGCAATGATCAGGTGTGGTCCAGTATCTCAAGCGACTGCACTTCACAAGGTCCCACGTGGATAGTGTCGCCGCTGAAGTAGCAGCGAGAGCATCCCCAGAGCATGAAACTTCGCTCACAGACAAACGGGAGCACTTGCCAATTGAATCCTTGTGGAGTGACGTGATCGGTGGTGAGTGCAGGAATTCGTCGACCGCGCCAAAGGCAGCATCATGGTCAAATTGGGTTGGAAAGCGACAGATCTGTAGCCACGAGTCGGAAGTCCCCGCAACAACGAAAGCTTCCAGGATTGGCGCTATAGACGTGATCATAGGGATTTGGGGTCAAGTATCCGCGAAATGTACCGCCTGCGCAGAGGCAGGGGAGATGTACGGATTCTCCAGCGCCAGCGCGTGGCTAATAGATCTTTCGAACGGGCGGAGGCCAGTACACTGGCATTTTTTTTTTTTTATTTGGCTATTGCAGGAATTTCGTGGGCCCACAAATTTGGTCATTTCCTGTCACAATATTTTCACTTTCCGGTATCCAATGTGCCCAAAACCGGCCCCTAGTGCATCTTTCCCAAGAATGTGTGCGAGAGGGGTGACAGCGGAAAAGCGTTATAAGCTCCGAAAAGTTCCAGGGTGGAAAGTTTCTTGGCCGCCACAGAACGCTTCATTGGGGTTTTCTCGCGGTAGCGCATAGGAACGCAGAGTCAGAAGCCTAAGGCGTACGATAGCCCCCAGCGCAGGATTCGAAACTTGAGGTGCGTCGGCGCCCGAGGTGCAGACGCGCCGCAATGGGTGGAGAATTGCCTGAGTTTCCGGCCGTCAATTTACGCCTACCCCCTATACGTACGAGGGCCTTTAGTTGCTTTTTTTTTGCACCAATATAAATAGCATACCCCCCGCTGTTGATTCTGCCCCACCTTTATTGAGCCCCTTTCACAATGGCAGCCACACCCGAGAACGGAGTATCGCTCTCCAATAAGCAGCCCCCGCACTCAAATTTAAAGCGCAGCAACACGGGCTTCACCCCTAATCAACTTATCAGTTACGACGCCCAAATCCCGGAGTCCGCCAAGAAAATATGGTCCAAGTACTCCAATTTACAAAAGCTTGAATCCGTGGGAGAACCTTCGGCCAACACTCTCGGCGAGGATAAGTTTGAGGAGAGATTTGTATCTCATGTGGAGTTTTCCTTGGCCAGAAATAGATACAATTGCGACGATTTGGCTGCATACCAAGCCGCTTCGCAGTCAGTGAGAGATTCTGTGTTGCTCGAGTGGGCTAACACACAGCAGAAGCAAACCGTTTACGACGGTAAGAGAGTTTACTACTTGTCGTTGGAGTTCTTGATGGGTCGGGCCATGGATAATGCGTTGATCAACTTGAAGTCGCGTGATGTGGTGGACTCTTCTTTATCTAAATTAGGCTTCAATTTAGAAACCGTCTTGGAGCAGGAGCCTGACGCCGGCTTGGGCAATGGTGGTCTCGGCCGCTTAGCTGCCTGCTTTGTTGACTCCTTGTCATCTAGAAACTACAGTGGTTGGGGCTACGGCTTGAATTACCAGTACGGTATCTTCAAACAGACAATTGTCAATGGATACCAAGTGGAGACCCCAGATTACTGGTTGAAGTACTCCAATCCCTGGGAAATCGACCGTGAAGAGATCCGCATCCCCATCGATTTCTATGGTCTGGTTGAGAATCACACCGATGAATCCGGCCATATGCGCAAGAAATGGCACGGTGGTCAACGTGTCCTTGCTGTTCCCGCAGATTTCCCTATTCCAGGCTACAACACGCAAAACACAAACAACTTGCGTTTGTGGAATGCAAAGCCTACTCATGAGTTCGACTTCAATAAGTTCAACTCGGGTGATTACTCCTCTTCTGTTGCCGATCAACAGCGCGCAGAATCAATAACAGCCGTGCTTTACCCAAACGATAATTTCTACAATGGTAAGGAATTGCGTTTAAAACAACAATACTTCTGGGTGTCAGCGTCACTCTCGGACATTGTCCGTCGTTTCAAAAAGAACAACTCAGGCCAATGGTCGAAGTTCACTGACAAAATCGCAATTCAGCTCAATGATACGCACCCAACTTTGGCAATCGTTGAATTGCAGAGAATTTTGGTGGACGTCGAAGGGTTGAACTGGAATGATGCATGGGAAATTGTGACCAACACTTTCGCATACACAAACCACACGGTGATGGCAGAAGCATTAGAAAAATGGCCGGTTCACCTTGTTCAGAACTTACTTCCTAGGCACATGGAAATCATTTACGACATCAACTTCAATTTCTTACAAGAAGTGGGAAGGAAATTTCCTAATGACAATGACTTGTTGAGAAGCGTGTCAATTATTGAAGAGGGTGATAATAAATCGGTCAGAATGGCATACTTGGCTATAGTTGGATCCCATAAGGTGAATGGAGTTGCGGAATTGCACTCCGAATTAATCAAAACAACAATTTTCAAGGATTTTGTGAAGGTTTTTGGGCCCGATAAATTCACAAATGTGACTAACGGAATCACTCCAAGAAGATGGTTAAGACAGGCTAACCCAGAGTTGGCAGCCTTGATATCCACGAAATTGAGGGATCCTAACTATGAATTCTTGACCAACTTAGGTAAATTGAAGGAATTGGAGAAGTTTGTGAATGACGACGACTTTTTGAAGCAGTGGGATGCTATCAAGACCAAGAAAAAGGAAAGCTTGGCAGCATTAGTCAAGGCAGAAACAGGTATAGAGTTGGACCCATCAGTGATGTTTGACATACAGGTGAAGAGAATCCACGAGTACAAGCGGCAACAGCTCAACATCTTTGCTGTGATTTACCGGTACTTGAGAATCAAGGAGTTACTCTCCAAGGGAGTTTCCATTGAAGAAATCAAGTTGAAGCACTACATTTCTAAGGCAAGCATCTTTGGAGGAAAAGCAGCTCCTGGTTACTACATGGCCAAGACAATTATTCACTTGATCAATAAGGTTGCCGAAGTCATTAACAATGATACAAGCATTGATAACTTATTGAAGGTTGTATTCATTCCAGACTACAACGTTTCCAAAGCAGAAGTGATTTGTCCCGGGTCAGACTTATCCAATCATATTTCCACCGCAGGTACAGAGGCATCAGGTACCTCCAACATGAAGTTCGCCCTCAACGGAGGATTGATCATTGGAACTGTTGACGGAGCAAACGTCGAAATCACCAGAGAAATTGGCGAGGAGAATATCTTTTTGTTCGGAAATTTGGCCGAGTCGGTTGAAACCATTAGAGAAAAGCACTACAGTGAAGGAGTCAAGGTGCCAGAAACCTTGAAAAAGGTTTTCAAAGCATTGGGAGCAGGAATGTTCGGAAACTACGAGGAGTACAGGCCGTTGGTGGAAAGTATCACTCATCATGGCGACTACTACTTGGTGTCCGATGACTTTAACTTGATGTTGGAATGCCAGATCAAGTTGGAGAAGGTTTACGGTCATCACGGCGGAGATGCTTCTGACAAAGACCATTTGCACAAGTGGGTCAAGAAGTCGGTTTTGTCGGTGGCAAACATGGGCTTCTTCAGTTCAGACAGATGCATCGACGAGTACGCGGAGAATATCTGGAATGTGGAGCCGCTCAACCAATAAGCGCTCGAGAAGCATGTGATGCGGGGGAGCCTCGAGCGAAGCCATCGGTACATCGGGGCTTAGGTGAAGTGTGCGCGCCGATAGAGTCGATGGAGCATAAGCTGGCCCCTTTAATATACGTCCACCTCAGAATGCAGGTCTTGCAAATCACGTTCGGTGTGCCCATTCACTTTGCACAGAACTTAGCAGTAGAAGTAGCATCATTCAGTCTGGCTCGGCAGGGGCAGGGGCAGGGGCCGGGGCCGGGGCCGCTTTGTTTCAGGCTAGGTCACGTGCTCAAGTTCGCAGCGGCATACACCCCACGCCCCAGTCTGACACGGAAAAGTCTCTCTCCTTTACACCACTTCATTTGCAGCCGCCTGAACCAGAAACACAGCAGGCTAGCCCGTTCGCTTTAGTGATACCCAGGAAGTCTCAGTTATACCTAGTGCGGACGCCTGCAAACCTTTACATCCGAAATCTTCATCTTCTGGTCATCCGGATCTCCCCGATCCCACTGGCAGCACCTTTGGCAGCACCCAGGTCGTTTCTAACTGACCGATCGGTGAAATACGGGCTGTAAGCTCTCATACACTTCGGTTGTGTTCGCAATGTTGGGTTTATCAAGCTTAGCCCGCTTTCTCCTTCTCGTGGTGGTGGCCAGTGCCAATCCGCTCAAGAGAGCAAGGGAGTCTTTCGAATCGAAGCTGGGGAACACGACCCGGGACTATCTCGTGACTTCGCTCCCCGGGCTCACGAAGAACATCCCGGAGAACGAAGTGCCGCTCATGTTCGCGGGCCAATTGGAACTTTACCACAGCAACAATACCCACTACTTTTTCTGGAAATTCGAGGACCAGCACAAAGCGGCCGACGCTCAAAACAAAACCATCTTCTGGTTGAACGGCGGTCCCGGGTGCCTGTCTATGGACGGAGCCCTTATGGAGTCTGGGCCGTTCCGGATCAACAAGGACCTCGAGGTGAGCTACAACAAGGGCTCGTGGCATAAAAAGGGCAACTTGGTGTTCGTGGATCAGCCCGCAGGAACAGGGCTCAGCTACGGCGCCGAAATGGACGGCGAGTTGTTCGATGTGCTGTGGCACTTTGTTCGTTTTCTCGAGAAGTTCTACGATCTTTTCCCACAAGACTCAGAACACGAGATCATTTTGGCGGGTGAGAGCTATGCGGGGCAGTACATACCCTATATTGCTAGAGCCATTCGGGAACGAAATGCTCGAGTATCTGCAGGTGAGGCTTGGAACTTGAAGGGCTTGTTGATTGGAAATGGATACATTGCACCCAATGAGCAGGGTCTTTCGTACGTTCCGTTTGCACTCCAATCCAAGTTGATTACCACTGGCCATCCAGGCTGGGCTGATATAATGGAAGCCCACGATCTGTGCCAAGAATCTGTGGACCGCTCCGAAAACCAAAGTGTCGATTCGATCTATGAGGTTGTGAGCGATGCGTGCGACCGGGTTCTCACGACGATCTTGAAAAAGACCCTTGATCCCAAGGCCAATTCCGATCAGCAGTGCCTTAACATGTACGACTATACGCTCAAGGACCTGTTCCCGTCGTGCGGCATGTCATGGCCTCCGGATTTGGCCTACGTGACGCCATTCTTGGGGAAAGAAGAAGTCATGCACGACTTGAATTTGGTGTTTGAAAAATCCTGGCAGGAGTGCTCTAGCTCGGTCAGCAATAAATTGAAGGCCAGGCGGTCTGAGCCTTCGGTCAAGCTCCTCCCCGAGCTTTTGGAGCACTATGAAATTATTCTCTTTCATGGAAACAGAGACATTATTTGCAACTACATCGGCGCAGAGCGTATGATCAAAAACCTCACTTGGGGTGGGCAGAAGGGCTTCTCCGAAGACCTTGTATCTTTCAATTGGCTTCATGACAATGTCACCAGTGGATACATCAAAAGTGAGCGCAACTTGACGTTTATTAATGTATTTGACGCTTCCCACATGGTCCCCTTTGACAAGCCGGAGGTGTCCCGGGCTGTGGTGGATGTCTTGTTCAAGAGATATGAGGTGATCGAAGGAAGCAAGGGCCGCCAACCAATGATCCGCACGCTGTCTCCGAATACTACAACCAGTGGCGAAACCCCAGAGCAGGCTCACACCAGTCGGATTGTCCGAGTCATTCAGCTTGCTGTGATATTGGTGATGATCTGGGGAGTGTGTGCAATCTACTCGACCTACCGAAGCAAACCCGCCTCCATCATCAAAACGAAGCCTGCAGGCCGCAAAAAGAATGTACTGTGGGCCGATCAATTGAAGGACGATGGAGAGATCAAGCGTGAAGGTTCTTTGATCTCCAAGGCCATCAACAAGTTAAAGAAGCCTGATAATGGCGCATACAAACCGGTCAGCGAGGACATCGAGTTGGAAGAGAGTATTTCAGGGCTGGCCACAGACTTCACCATCGAGAGCGATGAGGACACTCACTAGGGTTGCATTGAGGGAAGCTAAACTTGGCAATGGTGGATTTTTCGACTTGAATAAAAATTCTCAGCGAGAATGAAGTATCTAGATGATCCGTCTGGATGGGTTACAAGTTTCCTATGTTCCTCCTGGGATCCGTATCGGGTGGTCGATACCGAGCTTTTGGGTTGGTTGGTCCTGCATGGAAGCGCCCCACTGGCAGCTACAGAGTCGGCCGAGTGGCAGGCCCCAAATGGCCAAAAGAAAATATTTCGATAAAATGAATCAAGCAGAGAAAACAAAAACAAAACACAAACAATTCCAAATGGAAGCACTTTATCATGTGGGTAGGGCAAGCAACGGAAATCAGCAAAGGTCACGGCGACAGCTCTAACGGGCGCGGCACGTGACGCGGGAGCACAGTCTTGAGGAAAAAAGCTTCCTGGCCACACCTCCAGCATGCTTAGACAAACCCGGAACCTCTCGTGTTCGTCGTCTTTGCGCAGCCTCTCTGTGGGCGTGCCGCCCAAATACACTTTGGCATCCATTCGCCACTTCCCCTCGTTGGAGCCTCAAACCATGGTGCCCTACCCCAGCAAATTCTTGGACCACCCGCTAAGAAGAGACTTCTTGTGGAGCGCCGTGGTTTGTGAGGCCGATAATGCCCGGGTTGGAGCCGGGTACGTGCCAACCAAAGGCGACAAGTGGTTTTCCAACCGCAAATTGCATCCGCAGAAAGGCAGCGGCCGTGCCCGAGTGGGAGACGCCAACTCCCCCATTCGGTTCAACGGTATCAAGGCTCATGGTATAAAGGCGCCACACGATTGGTCCACCAGTTTGCCCAACAAAATATACAGCAGGGCCATGCAGACCGCGTTCAGCGACCAGTACCGAAACGGTCGCTTGTACGTGATTGGAGGGAACCTGGAGCTTCAGTATAGGCACGGTGACCAGATGCGGCAATTTGTGGAGCACCATGACTTGGAAGGCTTGCATTTGTTGTTTGTCACCAACGAGGAACGCTCCAATCTCTTGGCCGCCACAGAGTGCTTGGGGCTGAAATGTGACGTGCTAGTGAAGGAAGCCGTGGAGGTGCGTGATATGCTCAAGGCCAAGAGGATCTACATTGAGGAGTCGGCCTTGAACTGGTTTGTGAGTAATTACGAGAATTAGGGCCGAGAAATGTATATAGAATAGACCCACATATAAATGGAGATCAATGTAGGGTGCCATGGGGACTAATGTAGTGTCCGGTGGAGACACTGGCGGAACCGGGTTTGTATGCGGTTTTGGGTGACGTTGGGCTCTTCCCGATACGGGAAGTACTGGCGTATCTGAAGACTCAGGGCCGGTTATTCAACAGGACTTTCCTGAGGAATCTGTCAGGTGGCTCGTGATGGCCCTTTCCTCGGAGTGTTGTGGCTGGGTGACGGCGCTGCGTGAGCACGGGCGGTCACGTGCCAGGGCTGGAGCCCTCCCGGTCCTCGCGTGCTACCACTGCTTTCCGGCACACTGGCGCACCAGGTGCTCGCGAAGAAAAATTTCTTCCCAAAATTTCAATCTCACTCACTACTCCATATCCAAAATGTCCTTAGTCGTTCAAGAAGATGGATCCTTCCAACACATTTTGCGGTATGTAGGCGAACCTCAGTTACATGGCGGCCATAGTGAGGTGCTGCACGAAAGGCCGGAATTGGCGGTCTCAGCCCCATCCCTTGGTCCAATAGTGAGCAGCCCAAACGGACAACCTATCCAGACAATCAGTCACCCAAGTATCTAAAGTGGATGTACTGCAAGCATCCAAACAAGCAAACCATGAAATCGTCATCAATCAAGTCAAATATGTCACGGGAGACGTCATGAAATACGACATGCACGAAAAGTCAAGCCCGTGTCAAGGAAAGCAGTTTTCACCTCACCTCACCAGGTCACGCCTCAGGAAAAAGCACCCCAGCGCTCCTCATACTAACATACAGTTTGTTGAACACCAACATTGACGGTAGAATCAAGATCATGTACGCCTTGACCAAGATCAGAGGTGTTGGTAGAAGATACTCCAACTTGGTTTGCAAGAAGGCCGATATCGACTTGAACAAGCGTGCCGGTGAGTTGACCCAAGAAGAGTTGGAGAGAGTTGTCACCATCATGCAAAACCCAACCCAATACAAGATCCCAGCTTGGTTCTTGAACAGACAAAAGGACCAGGTCGACGGCAAGGACTACCACGTGTTGGCAAACAACTTGGAGTCTAAGTTGAGAGAGGACTTGGAGAGATTGAAGAAGATTAGATCCCACAGAGGTATCAGACACTACTGGGGCTTGAAGGTCAGAGGTCAACACACCAAGACAACCTCTCGTGGACGTTAATCCATGTGTGAAGTGTACTATCATTCATTGTAATTAATTTACGTTAAGTCTTGTAGAGTAGAGGCCACCGAACAACTGTCTGAATGCAGTTAAGAATGGGAAACCCCTTTTAAAGCCAAAGATATAGTTCAATGAAGTTTGGCGCCAAGCAAACGGCCGGGGAAAAAGGCCGGAACTAACGGCTTTTCAAGTGCACCGCGGAAAAAGTATGATGTGGTATGCAACTTTTCAGCTCGCATTGATCTTAGAGCGACCAGCCGGCACTACATTCGGTACGCTAACATCTCTTTTCATGCGGTCCTCTCCAAGAGTATGATGTTCAAGAGGTTATGGAGGTGACGAGGAGCTATGATGTGGTCTTACGTGGCGGGCTATGATGTGGTGGATTTGAACCCTGTGTGCCATGGTAAATGACTGTTTGCATATTTCGTCAGCATGCACGGTCTGGTCCAAAATGTCACTAACGCGCCCATATACAGTCGCAAACCGAATGAATTCCTGTAAGTTCTGGACCAAGCATCTTAGCTTCTGTTAGATGCAGTTTCAGAATTTCATTTTAGATAGGTTAGTGTTTATGCTTTTTGACTCGCAATGGACGGCGAACCTCATTTATATCTGTGAGTTAGCCTCACTGTAGTGAAACGTGAGAATTAGTGCCCCTACGGGCACTGCATGCTCACGTGACTGTATACCGATGAAACAATGGCTGACGGGGTTGATGACCGAAGTCTGTGTACACACTATGCACAAGAGCTTAGTTAGAAGGGATTAAATAATGTTCTTCCCTCCACCTCCTAATTGAGCGGTTGGAATGACGACGGTGCAGCCCTACAAGGGGCTGCGACTAGTGAAGGCCCCTTTGCATTATTTAAGGAAGGGACTGCCGCGCCAAGGAAAAGGAGCAGGCATCAGACAAGCAAACAGTTCTTAGTACTATTGACAATATACGATATAAGAGATGACTAGAGAAGTTCCCCATTTGAAGAAGTTGTTAGAAGGCAACTTGATAACTGTACCGTACTATGGGAGAGTACGTCATAACTCCCAACAGTCGGCGCGGTGCATGACTGCGAAAAACCACCCTATGTGGAACCTAATGGCCGTTCCTCCCCGCCCTGTACCCTCTACAAAAGGAGCTCCCTGGTAGTGACTTGAAATATAACTATGCCTCCAGACCCGGCCACCAGCGCCGAAGCCCCCTTCGGGTTAACATTTCGACAAAATGCCCCCGCTCTGACCTTCCAAGACCCCATGCTACCCGCCTCAATAGATGATGTCCCGGAACCGACTGGAGTATGTATGCACCTGGGCAGCTGTAATGCGCCTCATTGGAGGCTCCAGAGAAGGTTGGAGCGCAATCGTATAGTATTATAGTAACCCGCTACAAGGGCTGTCGGTGGAAGGCACGCATAATGGACATGTATACGCGGCTGTTAGGCTCCCCATGGGTAGTGTACTACCCATAGACACTCAATTAAACTGCGATGCACGGCTAGACGCGGTATGACGTCAGACCTCGCCTCCATGCTCGGTCCAGACCGCTAGGTTTCCCTTCTCCCGAGATCTAGACTGATAAGCCCTTATCTCAATAAGCCTTATCAGTCAGCCACTCGGCACGACTCGCCCGATAAAGTCCTTATCTCCCGATAACGGCCCGAATACGTGGCGCAGTCGCTGCCGGCTTCTATATAACTCGGATGTGTCCCCTTTGTTTCACGGATCATCAACAATATACTTCCTTCTCTTAGTCTTACATCTATAGAACCTGACAGCGGCAGCCTGCGAGCATAAAAGCAGGCTCTTGTTGTGTACGAGATTAAACGTTCTACAACATGCACTAGGCTTTTCAAGCCAGAGGTGCTCTGGTTCAGGATACAAGGCCACTATGTACAGGCAAGACAGATTTTCAGAGAATACAGGCTACAGACAAAATGGATATGTACAGACAAAAAACATTTACAGACCATTTAGGGACAAAAAAGACTGCTTACAGACGAAATACCAGCAACACTTTTCCTCATACTGTAGAGAGAATAGTTCCTGTTCTGAGTCATTCTTGGAGGTGCTTGGAGGACCGGTGAGCAATTCACCATGCCTGACAACATGGAGCCCCCTGCTAAGTGCGCCCTTTTGGGCAAACCAGCCATAATGCTTCAGCCCAAAAAGACAGTATGATTGAACCAAGGGGCGAATCTAAAATAACCATCGCTTACGCTGTTCAGGGTGGCACGAATGCCAGTTCTTTTTCGACTGATGTCCAGTGGTGGTCCACGCTCTGATAGCACAGACATTGTATCATGAAGATAGTTGTGGACTTCGTCATCGTAGTCATTATTAGATACATGAGTATTAGTGGGTCTAGTTCTACGAGGCATCTTTGACGACACTCCAACCTGGGTTTGTATGGTTTTATCCCGGCCGCAAGTCAAGATGTGGCCTTGCATCGTCTCAGAAGCCACAAGCGCGCATGTTCAACTTGTCTAAAGACGTCCTCACGTGAAAAAATGCCCAACGCTGGGGTACAGTTGTTTGCTTGACTCCCAGCGTGGATCGTGCACTCCTCTCATATAAGAGCACTCAAGTTGGCAAGTTGGAATCGCCCTGGGTGTAGCTTTGCATGGCGGGACACCCTGCAAACTTTCAGGTGCAGCTACTGCCTTACGCGGCCAGGCCTGTATTTCTGGACCTAGCCACCACAACTTGTGTGCTGCCCACGGTACTCCCGGAGTCCCCTGTTTTGCGAGAAAATCGCGTGTTCCAGTCGCTTCACTTGAAACTGTTACAAGTTCATGTAGTTATAGCCCATGCCATAAGAGAAACGCTCATCTGTGTTCATATCAAGCGTAAACTCGAGCCACCGTAAACTCGCTTGTTTATTAATTCTCTATTTTGTTGACTTGAGAATTGGACCTTAGAAGTTGGCGAGAACCTCACAATACCCTCGTCTTTTCTTTGTAAGTCTTGCCAACGCACGATGTATCATGGGAAGTTCTTCGAATGAATTGTGCCATTTGGCATCATCGAAAATTTATGCTCTCATTTGATGACCGTGATTCTCTCACATTCCATGTCATACTCGGTTGTCTTTGAATAAAACTTGTAGTGGGAAGGAGGGTATGCGTGACTACATCGCCTTGTGTGTGTGGTCTGAAACACCCTGTGTAGCCTAGATCAAGAAGAGCATGTCTAGAACCAGGCACACAAAAGACATCGGTGCTTTACCACAGATTATACCTTCTACCTTTACCTGGTGCTAACCAAAGATTGAACGCTCCCGCCTTGAAGCCTCAGCCTTTTCCTTTAAGCTTCAGTGCTTGTCGATTCCAAGTCCGTGCGTTTTTCAAGCTGGTGCATTTTTTCAAAGATTTTGATTTGTCCCAATTTTTTGACAAAGAATAATCAAATTCAAGGCTCAAACGGCACAATGCATTAGAAAAGCCCCAAAGTCAGGGATAGATTAGAGAGGCACTTACCGGGGCAGCGCACCAGCATGTAGGAATAATTGGGCGAGACTTTTACGGAACAAAAGAAAGGCCTCGGTGCGAAATTAAGCAGCTTAAGGATTTATCAGAGAGTGGCTGGCATTCACACTTGGCCGGGCATGACCGCAATGCCGGCTCTTATGAACGCCCCAAGCTTATGCGGTCCCCCGGCCATCACGTGCGTGGGGAATTGGCCGGGACTTTTTGAAAAACTCCCCCTAGAGATGTTTGAAAATCATACTCAAACCGTAAGGTAACGTGAACATCCGGACATCATGCTGGACACAACTTGGTCCTATGCAGCACTTGAACATGTAGACACATTAGTCAAGTCATGATTGCCTATTTCACAACTGCTTTATTTGAATCACTCTTTGAATCTAAATTTTTTTGGGATGTTTTAGAACCATAGAAAAACTTTCAGCTTAACACTTTTATTATTATTTTTTAAGTTTATTAGCGCTCCAAACAAGTCTCGCATCCTTTGGAGCCACGCCAAAAGTCATGGCACTTCGGGATTCAACGAAATCTATTGCTCGTACTCTCAAACTTGCAAAAATAAATACTGCCTTCTTCTGCTCCCTTTGGGACCGAGCGCGGAGTTACTACTGCAACTCATTGATATGTGGATAAGTGCTGGATTTGTTAGCAGTCTTGTTTTTGGACCGCCTAGTTCTTGAACCGCTTAGTTCTTGAACCGCCTAGTGCTAAGACACATGTTTTTTGATGCTCTTTAGAGGAAGGGGAAGGGAATATCTACAAAAATTTGCATAGGTTGTGGCGGGGTTTTGGGCCTGATTGCGAGATAGGGTACCAATCGGGCTAAACTTTCCGTGGCGTGTCTGAGACCGCCTCACACTCCCCTGGGACACATAGACTGCACATATTGTTCTCGGAGAGATTCCTCGAAGGCAAGATTTGGGAAGACCCAGCTTGGTGGGTGTGCGGTAGAAAATGCCACTGACCACACCTCGCAGGTAAATTTTGCACCCATAGGTAGTGCGCCACCCATGGTGCGTCTAGTGGCATGATACAGTAGAGGGCTGGTACGCTCATTCACCAGGCACATTTTTGGAAAATCGCATAAGCCATTATTCCACCAGCAGTAAGCCACAGTATGTCACAGTATATCTCAGTACACTAATAGTACCTCCCAAGGGTATAACGTACAAGCAAATAGCAAAGTGGTGTAAAGACTGGAGGGTCCTGCGTGTATCGCGTGGTGTGTCTTATCAAGTCATGACTGCCGTTGCTCTTCGCATTTCGCAATCGTTATCGGTCCACGTCTCCACCGCCATGCCACGAGCAAGCAAGCGCACAGAGCTAGTGCACCTCCAATCAGAGCTGGATACGGAGAATACGCCGTTGGGCCGCACATCCCGCCCAATCCTCATAAAACAGGAGCCCTCCAACGCGTCTCCGCGGAGGGTCCGTTCGAGAGCAGTCAAGACTGAGACGCGTCCAATTAATGATTTAGTGATCAAAGATGAGACTGAAGGGACAGTGGCAGCCCCGGTAAGGCCCAATTCCGAAGAATTTGGTATGGATATCAAGTGGGAAGGCAAGGGCGAGGAAGACCCCGAGGGCAAACCGGAAAGTGTCGAGGGGGGCGAGGTAGATGCAGATATGGAGGGAGGCTTCATTGCTGATGACCCCGATCTTAAGCGAAAGCGACGGCCCCGTCGTGCAAAGACGGTCGGCACTTATAATGAGTCGGAAAACGAAAGCGAACTACCTGACACAGCCATCGATGGAGAGGCGAAGGGAAAAGCCAACGGAAAATCTACTGCAAAGTCTGGTGCAAAGTCTGGTGCAAAGTCTGGTGCAAAGTCTGGTGCAAAGTCTGGTGCAAAATCTAATGGAAAAGCTAGGAACTCTAAAGCAGCCAAAGCGGCACCCAAAAATGGAAAAGGGAAGCTCAAAGATGAGGATCCAGATTTTGATTATGAAGAGGCTGCGCAGCTTGCCGACGGCAAAACCAAAGCTAGTGCCATATCGCTCAGCGACGTGAGTCTGGACGAACAGGGCGTGGTGGTGGAGCCAGCAAACAAAAAACGCCGTGTGGCCAAGAAGAAGAAGCAGCCCAAGGTGAAGGTGCCCTACTTTACCCGCACAACGAACAAGCTTTATGAGCAGCATCCGGAGCTAAAGGACGTCTTTCCGTACTTGCAGTCAGTGGAGAAAATCAAGGTGGAGAGAAGCCCGCAGCCCCCAGATATGAATATCCGGCTCTTGCCTTTCCAGTTGGAAGGATTGAACTGGTTGATGAAGCAAGAGGACGGCGAATTTGGCGGCGGCATCTTGGCGGACGAAATGGGGATGGGAAAGACCATCCAGACCATCGGCCTCTTCATGATGGACTTGAACAAGCGGCCCAACTTGGTGGTGGGGCCTACGGTGGCGCTTATGCAGTGGAAAAACGAGATCGAGTCTCACACCAAAGAGGGCAAGTTGAAGGTGTTGCTCTTTCATGGTGCTAATCGGGCCACGTCCGTGAAAGAACTTGAGCAGTACGACGTGATATTGACATCCTATTCAGTGTTAGAGTCGGTCTACAGGAAAGAGCGATATGGTTTCAAGCGAAAGGGTGGTGTGGTTAAACAAAAGTCGCCTTTGCATGCTTTGCCCTTCTACCGGGTGATTTTAGACGAAGCTCACAACATCAAAGACAGGACGAGCGGAACAGCCAAAGCTGCTAATGACCTTAACACAAAGAAGCGTTGGTGTCTTACGGGAACTCCGCTTCAAAACCGGATTGGGGAAATGTACTCGCTCATCCGCTTCATGAAGCTAGACCCTTTCTACAAGTACTTTTGCACAAAGTGTGAGTGCTCATCTCCCGAGTGGAAGTTTCTGGACTGGCGCCATTGCGATATTTGTGGGCATTCACCCATGCTCCACACGAACTTTTTCAATCATTTCATGCTCAAAAACATTCAGAAACACGGTATCGAGGGCGATGGGCTCGTCTCTTTTCAGCATATTCGACTCTTGCTCAACAATGTGATGTTGCGCAGAACAAAACTAGAAAGGGCCGACGACTTGGGCCTTCCTCCTAGAGTGGTGGAAATCAGAAAGGATTATTTCAACGAAGAGGAGAAGGATTTGTATGCGTCCCTCTACAGCGACCTGAAGAGGAAGTTCAACGAGTACGTCGCCGAAGGTATAGTGCTCAACAACTACGCCAACATTTTCACGCTTATCACCAGAATGCGGCAGTTGGCAGACCACCCGGACTTGGTTTTGAAGAGAATCGGAAGCAACGCAGTCTCCAGCGAAGTGGATGGAGTGATCATGTGTCAACTTTGTGACGATGAGGCGGAGGAGCCCATTGAGTCCAAGTGTCGGCACAAGTTTTGCCGAATGTGCATATCAGAGTATTGCGAGAGCTTCTCTGGCGACGACAAGAGCTTGACGTGCCCAGTGTGTCATATTGGTCTTTCTATTGATTTGCAGCAGCCATCCATCGAAGTGGACGAGGAATTGTTCAATAAAGGTTCCATTGTCAACCGCATCAAGTTGGGCACCCACGGAAGCGGATGGAGGTCGTCCACAAAAATTGAGGCATTGGTCGAAGAACTTTACAAGCTTCGGTCCGATAAGCATACGATAAAGTCCATCGTGTTCTCGCAGTTCACCTCGATGCTTGACTTGATCGAGTGGAGGCTCAAGAATGCAGGGTTTGAAACAGTCAAATTGTCTGGCTCCATGTCACCACAGCAAAGAGACAATACCATCAAGTACTTCATGGATAACACATCAGTGGAGATATTCTTAGTGTCGTTGAAAGCGGGAGGAGTGGCTTTGAACCTCTGTGAAGCGTCACAAGTGTTTCTTATGGATCCATGGTGGAATCCTTCGGTGGAGTGGCAGTCCATGGACAGAGTGCACCGGATAGGACAGAAGCGGCCGATTCGGATCACCCGGTTCTGCATCGAGGACAGCATTGAGCTGAAGATCATCGAGTTGCAAGAAAAGAAGGCCAACATGATTCATGCCACGATCAACCATGACGATGCCGCCGTGAGCCGCTTGACGCCTGACGATTTACAGTTTTTGTTCATGAACTAGACGTTTGCGGCATACAGAACGACTATTTCAAACACGCAGAACAGCAACGAGCGAAAAGGGTGATAATAAAGTTTTCAAGGATAGCTTGAAGAAGGTAAGATCAAACAGCAATACAGAAGAAAGCTCGTAAAGGAGCTTGGCGTCGGTGCAAACTCGTACGGGTGTACCGGTGTGGTCTCTTATCATCACGTGGGGTGACTCATCGAACCAAAGTGCCTTGGGCCCCCTCCGCGAAAACCAGCAGCTCAAACGCTCCACCTTTTCCGCACTCATACTCGCCTCTCTGACCACTCTACATCGCAATGGATTTCTGGGTGAAGTACTTGGAAAACCCCACCTTATCGGTGTTGCCACACGACTTTTTGAAGCCCCTGAATAACCGCTTCGTCGAAGCAACCAAGACTTTCACTCTCCCCAATCCCCCCGCCTTTCTTTCGGGGTTGGCTGCTTTTGCCGCCTTGGTCTACAGGTTGTCCGGTGACGACGACATCATCATTGCTACTGATGCACATGGTTCAGGAGAAGCGTTCGTGGTTAGGGTGAGTGTGGACCCCAAGATGAGCTTTGCTCAGTTGAAGAATGCCGTGGAAAAGGAATACGCTACCAACCAGGCAAAGGTACAGTACCACAGCTTGAACGATGTAGCTGCAGCAATTCAGCTGGAGAAAAAATTGGACTCGCTTCCACCGTTGTTCAAACTCTCATACCAGCACGCGCGTGACTCGCAGAAGTTGGAGACGTCGGTGGAAGGCTCTGTGCGGGACTTGGCGGTGTTTGTGGAGGGAAACGGCAAATTTTCCATCTACTACAACTCGTTACTATATAAAAGTGACAGGGTGGATATTCTTATGGACCAGTTTGCCCAGTTCTGCGCCATGGCCGACCGTGAGCCCGAAATCCAGATCACCAAGATCCCCTTGGTTACTGAATCTCAAAAGCCAAGCTTGCCGGACCCAACCGTGGATTTGGATTGGTCCGGGTTCCGTGGCGCCATCCAGGACATTTTTATGGACAATGCCCTAAAGTTCCCCGACCGCACCTGCGTAGTGGAGACCAAATCGTTCCAGAATCCCAGCTCCCAAACTCGGACGTTCTCCTACAAACAGATTAACCAGGCATCGAATATCGTGGGCAATTACCTAAAGGAGACGGGTATCAAGAAGGGCGATATTGTGATGATCTATGCCTACAGAGGCGTGGATTTGATGGTTGCGGTCATGGGCGTCTTGAAGGCCGGCGCAACCTTTTCCGTCATCGACCCTGCTTACCCTCCCGCTAGGCAGAACATCTATCTTTCTGTTGCCAAGCCGCAGGGTTTGATCGGCATTGAAAAGGCCGGTGTTTTGGACAAGCTAGTGGAAGACTACATCAACACAGACTTGAGTGTGATATCTAAAATTCCTCAATTAAGAATCAACGCCGATGGCTCCTTGGTAGGTGGCTCCTTAGATTCTTGCAAAGACTGCTTGGACGAATTCCAATCCTACAAAGACACCCCTACCGGAGTCGTGGTGGGCCCCGATAACAATCCCACGCTTTCGTTTACATCGGGATCTGAGGGTATTCCTAAGGGTGTTTTGGGCCGCCACTTTTCCTTGGCCTACTACTTTCCTTGGATGGCCAAGCGCTTTGGCTTATCTTCCAATGACAAATTCACCATGTTGTCTGGAATCGCCCATGACCCCATTCAGAGAGATATGTTCACCCCCTTGTTTCTTGGTGCTCAGTTGTTGGTACCTACTGCAGACGATATCGGTACACCGGGTAAATTAGCTGATTGGATGGCTGAGTACGGTGCCACCGTCACGCATTTGACGCCAGCCATGGGCCAGTTGTTAAGTGCTCAAGCCTCCACGCCGTTCCCAGCATTGCACCATGCATTCTTCGTGGGTGATATCTTGACCAAGAGAGATTGTCTTCGCTTACAGACTTTGGCCGAAAATGTTTACATTGTCAACATGTATGGTACTACGGAAACTCAAAGAGCGGTTTCTTACTTTGAAATTGAGTCTCGAAGCGCCAACTCGAGCTACTTGAAGAATTTGAAGGATGTCATGCCTGCGGGAACTGGAATGCATAATGTGCAATTGTTGGTGGTCAACCGAAACGATACCTCGCAGACCTGCGGCGTGGGTGAAATCGGAGAAATCTATGTAAGAGCAGCTGGCTTGTCCGAGGGGTACCGAGGGTTGCCTGAACTAAACAAACAAAAGTTCGTGAACAACTGGTACGTGGACCCAGCCCATTGGAATGCTCAAGACGAGAAAAATAAAACTCCTGAGCAGGCTTCGTGGCGAGCCGCTGCGTGGTTCGGCCCGAGAGATCGTCTTTACAGAACTGGAGACTTGGGCCGTTACTTGCCGGACGGAAATGTGGAATGCTGTGGTAGAGCCGACGATCAGGTGAAAATCAGAGGTTTTCGGATTGAGTTGGGTGAAATTGACACCCACTTATCGCAGCATCATTTGGTCAGAGAAAACTGCACTCTTGTTCGGAAAGACAAGTCAGGCGATCAGGTGTTGATATCGTACATTGTTCCCAAGGATTGTGCTGAGTTGGATGAACTCAAGGACGAAGTGGAGGAACAAAGCGACCCTGTCGTTAATGGATTGGCCATTTACGGGCCATTGATCAAGGATATCAAAAAGTACTTGAAGAAACGTTTGGCCTCCTATGCTATTCCCACGATTATTGTTCCTTTGCAATCGTTGCCCCTCAATCCAAACGGAAAAGTGGATAAGCCTAAATTGCCGTTCCCTGATACAGTGCAGTTGGAAGCCGTCGCAAAGTTGACGTCGGCAACATCTGGTGCCATTGGCGAGCAGAACTTCACTCAATTGGAAACTCAAATCCGGGACTTATGGTATGATGTCTTGCCTCACAAGCCTTCGTCCATCGCCAAAGATGACTCGTTCTTTGATTTGGGAGGCCATTCTATTTTGGGCACAAGTATGATTTTCGAATTGAGAAAAAGATTGAACGTCGAAATCCCATTGGGGGCTATCTTTAAGAACCCTACTTTGGAATCATTTGCCAAAGAAGTCAGCCGATTCATCAAGGGCGACCTTGCTGAGCTTGCCAATGGTTCGGAGCAAGCTCTGAAGCAAGTGGAGAACGAGAAATCATATTATGATGATGCGAAGGAGTTGGCTGTGTCTGCATTGGATAAGACGTACCTTTCGTTGGATGGCTTGGACTTTACCAAGACTGTGAATGTTTTTGTGACGGGAGTCACGGGGTTCCTAGGATCATTCATCTTAAAGGACCTCTTGACATGTCGTCCTGGGTGCAAATTCAATATTTACGCGCACGTCAGGGCCAGCTCTAAAGAGTCCGGTCTTGAGAGAATTAGAAGAGCAGGAAAGACCTACGGCATATGGAATGAGAAGTGGACTGAGAGCATCGAGATAGTTTTGGGTGATTTATCCAAGCCCAAGTTCGGCTTGGAGACTCGTGCGTGGGAGAGTTTGGCCGATACCGTGGACGTTGTCATCCACAACGGAGCCATGGTACACTGGGTGTATCCCTACACCACCTTAAGAGATGCCAATGTCATTGGCACCATCAATGTGATGAGCTTGTGCTCCATAGGCAAACCTAAGTACTTCTCATTTGTGTCATCGACTTCCACGCTCGATACCGAACACTACTTCAATGCCTCGGATGAATACACCGCCAAGGGATTTGCTGGTATCCCAGAGAGCGACGACTTGATGGGATCCTCCGCTGGGTTGGGGACTGGGTATGGTCAGTCCAAGTGGGCAGCTGAGTACATCATCCGAAAAGCCGGAGAGCGTGGCTTAAAAGGCTGCATCACTAGACCAGGGTACGTGACGGGATATACCAAGACCGGGGCTTCAAACACGGACGACTTCTTGTTGAGGTTCTTGAAGGGATGCGCGGAGTTGGGACTGTACCCCAACATAACCAACAGCATCAACATGGTGCCTGTGGACCACGTGGCGCGAGTGGTGGTGGCCACGGCGCTCCATCCGCCTCAGAAAGAGTACTTGTCGGTGGCGCATGTGACGGGCCACCCAAGAATTAACTACACAGAGTTTGTGGGAAGCTTGAAGACGTATGGATACGAGGTGAAGCGTGAGGATTACCCCGTTTGGAAAACGTCGCTCGAGAAGTACGTGGTGGGGGGAGCCAATACCTCGGCGTTGTTCCCGTTATTGCATTTTGTTCTCGACAATTTGCCTCAGGACACCAAAGCGCCCGAGTTGGACGATGAGAATGCAGTGCGTGCATTACAACAAGACATTGAGCTCTCCCACCAAGATGTCAGCAAGGGTAAGGGGGTAGTGGAGGATGTGGCGGGGATCTACATCAGCTACTTGGTGAAAATCGGCTTCTTGCCTGCACCTGCCGGGCACGGGAAGGCTTTGGCTGAGGTGGAGTTGAGCGAAGAAACCATGGCTCTCATCACCGCAGGAGCTGGTGGCCGTGGCTCCGCAAATTAGGCCGCCCGAGCAAAAGGTGACCAGACGGGGCTCGTCAGGGCGGAAGCGGTGATGACAGCACTAATGATGCTAGAAAACGCCTCAAAGACATAAAAGTCCTTCATCGCTGCGCACGGCCGTGTACACGACTACAAACCATCAGAGCATCTGATTTTGGTGGACCCAAGATGGATGTTGGTACTCTTTCGGTCCAGAGGTTTGTTTGGACAAGTGACCAGCTTTCTGGTGCCCTGTTTGTTTCGGGCGGACTCGGTGTGAATGAATTCTCTCGAGAAGATATTGAAGAGTTAAAACACCCACCAGAAGGTTCCGAATCGCCGTGATCGAAGTGGTTTTGAGTATGAGTGCTCGGTGGTTGTTACGCAAGAGCGTACGGAATTTATAGGAACAGAAATGGCCATGTGCTAGCTTGAATAGGGTTAACATGATTGAAGCGAAGGTGACTAGTCAAATCTCAGTCAGTCCTGGTCTTCCTAGTCAAATTCTAGTCGAATCATTCTTACCAGATTCCTGTTGTCAGAGCACTACGGCAAGCTCCTTCTTAAAGAGCCGCAGAGTGTGCTCTCAGAAAAGCAATTCCTGGTCAGAAGAGCATTCCTGGTTAGAAGATTCCTGGTTAGAAGATTCCTGGTTAGAAGATTCCTGGTCAGAAGAGCATTCCTGGTGATTGCATCGCAAGGGCCACAGCCACAGCCCTAGTGGTTAAGGGTAGATGATAATTCGCGTCCGAGCCTCGGGTGTGGCTGCGAATCCGCAGTGGAGAGCTGTCCAAAAGACCTGTTCTAAACAGGGCTGGAGCCCTAGTCACGAAAGCGTTCATATAACTCATCCAATGGGGATCATCCAATGGGGATGTAATTTATTCAGCCTTTTCTCGAGATAACGGGGTTCTCAGCCGATCGGTTGAGCACCTAACCAGTAATGCTTAGTCTAGCACATGACATTTAGGGCTTGGCCAAGGGCCGATGTGCTAAGGAATCATTTCACCGTGAAATTTCCGACGAGTCTCCTGTCCTATGAATCCTCGGTTCTCGCATCGGAAATTACACCCAGGTCGACTCTGATTTGAGCCAGAGTTCACTAATCCACTGCACATAGGCTTGTCAAATCCCTGGCACCAGAGCAATCCATCCACACTAGCGCCAAGTATAGCAGGCGGCCCCTCGTCCATAATGAAGCCCCAGCCGCCATGTAGTAAGCAGAAAGCGGGAAGCGAGAGCATTGGAGGAATAAACTCCCACGCAATTTTACCCGGCCCCACATTCCATGTTTTGTCAGAGAATTTCAATATGCAGAGCACGGTCACCGATCCGTTGTACCACGATAACATCAACGTTCATGGACGGGCCGCCGGCTCCAGCAAACAAACTTGTCTCGTCCAAAAAGTCGTTAATGGGGGCATAGCCGTAAGAGACCGCTGTAAGAGACCGCTGTAAGAGACCGGTTGCAAAAAGACACGCTGAATTGCAAGAACTTTCTAACGTGCTCCCAAATCTGGCCAGGTTCATAAGAGAAGAGTCCAAGAAGAAGCCTGATCTCGATGAGGCAAAACTCCGGAAATGGGTGACGTGATCCAAGTACTTGAGGCTGGCCTACAGCAGGATCGAGAGAAATAATTGGCCGGGGTTACTAGCTCTTAGTACTTTGGCGAGTCACCATCTTGCATAGCATCCCTATTGGCTCCCCGGCCTTTTTCAGTCTTTGCTGTGGGTGCTTGGTTCTCATGTGACTCTTCACCGCATTCTCTGTGACTTCATGGCAACGTACGCGTGCGAGACTGCGATTGCCCCTGCAATACGTAAACACTCCAGTGACACCGTTTCATTGTCCTTGAACATCTTACACGAGCAAACCCTAAATACTACCGAGAGAATGGGGAAACCAAGCGAGGTCACTAGGAGATAGCAAATGTACGCCTCAACCGGCAAATGTACGCCTCAACCGGCACGTGGGCCCGAGCCACTCCGAGACGGTGCGCGCGGCTCTTGAAAAGGCCTTATCGAGCCCAACGGTCTAGACTCCTCCGACTCAGTCCATCAAGTCCATCAAGTCCGTGAAGCCATGAAGCCATGAAGCCATGAAGCCATGAAGCCATGCGAGTATTGTGCCAGGTTTCATCGAGGCAAAATGCGGGATCCCGTGCTGCCAGCGCCTCCAAGGTGATCGGTACGCGCTTTAGCCCGCGGGCTGGGTGCTTACCATGCGCCATGCGCGTACAATGTGCCGTAACTCAGAGGTACCGATGTTCCACGGTTTATGACGCCTCGCACGGGTCTGGGGTAGTGGCCCATGAGCAGCAGCACCCCGTCTCCAGCATTTCTAGCGCCGGGGCTTTTGCCCAGCCCCAAGCTCCGCAAAACATATTCGCCCGTTCCCGCACCCCCGGTGGCCTGGTCGCGGCAACACAGCTTCGATGGGTCAATCGATAAGTCCATCAAGAAGAGTCTCGTGGAGGAGTTCTACAAGAAGGAGGCCAAAAGCAAGCAACGCAGCTACACGGACATTCAAGGATTACTCGGCCAAGCTAACTCCCGCCTGAGTCTTTTTATCACGCCGTACAATGACTCGGAGTCTAAGGACGACGGGCCTGTGGCGGCAGACTTCGAGAAGCCCTCCGATAAGCCCGCCGTCAATCCACCCATCGACGAGAAAATCGTGCAGGGAAAACTCCTGTATATCTGGAAGGACCACCACGTGGGCTTTCGTGATGGTACGGCCGAGAACCTCATCAACCTAGATCGAGGCGTGGCGAATCTCTCGCTAAGCCATGTGGACGAGGCGCTCGCCAAAGCTATCCAGGCCTCGGGGCGGAGCCAAAAGCTACATGTGGAGCAGAGCGTCAGTGAGATTGAATTGGAGCAGGTTGAGAAGTACCTCCGGCAAGAAACCGCCAAGGTGGACGAGTTTCGACTGCAGTTGACGCAGAGCATGGCTCTAGCCAAGGGCAAGTACAGAACGAGGTTGCAGGACAGTATGGACAAGGTTCACGCGCTACGACATACCTTAGAGGCGCTAGCGGAGCGCATCAACGCCACCCGAGAGAGGATCGTGGCGTGCAAGGGAGTTTTGCTGGGGCCCATGAAGGAGAAGTTGGCCGTTCTAGACGACGTGTGCAGACTGTTCGAGGAGTACGACCGCGCCCATCGCCAGCAGCGCATGTGGTACTTGATCATTACCGCCACGTGCTTTGCGGTGGCTTTGATAGCATATACGGTGATGGCTCGATGATGCGGATGCAAGCCACCGGTTTCGGGTATACATCCCTGCTGTGGAACCTTGTGTGGAACCCTGCTGTGGAACCCTGCTATGAAACCCTACTTTGGAACCCTGCTATGAAACCCTACTTTGGAACCCTACTTTTACGCGCAATCTTACTTCATCGTCACCATCCCCACCACCATCAGGCCTGCTCCTTAGGGCACGCCCGAAACTCGGCTCGGTACTGCGGCTTGTCGGGCCTTGGTGTGGCCACATTGTCAAATCTCTTCATTAAAAAAGGGTTGCGCGGTTTCTAAAGCCTTTGAAGCTCCACCGATGAGCACCGTGGAATGAGCACTGAGGTGAGCCGCTCGGTCTGGACGCATCCTGCGGCCACAGATTGACTGATAAAAAACGTGCCACCACCAGATGCAGACCTGGACCGTCAGGTACACGCTTGAAGCATCCGCGGGGCTAGTGTGGCCGGTAAGCACCGGAGTCTGTATAGCCTAGGGTACATTCCTAGTTGTAACCGTTGGTGGCTGGACGCATGACTCATGTCCGACTCCTCGCCCGAAGATCTGGCCGCGGCGGCGTCCCCCACCAACGGCTTCACTCGCTCGCGGCCGAACTGAACAATGCATCGGCGCGCATATCAGGCCTATGTGCACGACCTCTTCCCTACAATTGCGTTTTTGCTCGCTACGCACTTGAACTTCCGCAATCACTTTTTCTTTACCCACCCCGTCAGAGAAGCTCCCCTCCCGCCGCATCTGCGCTTCGCCTCTCAAGCCCAAGTATCTGCTCCCACCCCCTGTGTCCGTCTCGTTTCCTGCATCTTGCTCGTGGTGCTAGCGGTCAAACAGTGTCTTTATTATTCAACTGAGAGCTTCCCGAATCAACGGCTCCACTTCCTCGCCCTTGGATCTGGCTGCAGAGTCCTTAAATACCCACCGGTGAGAATACCCAGCTTGTTTCACCCAAGTTTTTATCTTGTGGTTCATTTTATGGCTCTCTTTGGGGCACCTCCAGACTACTCCTAGGACCACCCTGGCTTATCCACGGCTCTTTCAGGCTATTGGGTCAATCCGGGCGAACGAAGTTGCCATTTTACAATCCTAAAAATCGGGGGCTTATATTCAAGGCTGCTACCTTCATAGCTACCACTTCATCCTACTCTTTGCCACTACCCTTCCACGATGGCGCAGGTTTACTATGTGTCACCAAATAACTCTTTTGAGTTGCCATTCCCCATCGACGCCAAGTCACCTCGCCATTTGACATCTTTGGCGCCTCTTCTCAAGATTTTCTTCAAGAAAGCAAATGAAGAGCATGATGTGGATGTAGCCACGGTCGTTGTTCTAGAAAAAGACGTGCCTGCCAAGAGTAGCCTACTCACGGAGCTTGACTACTTGTCTCTTTCAGATAAGATGCTTCTTCTCCGGTACTTCTTTGGACATATGAATTTGATTGTGATTTCATTTGACGATTTACAAAACGAGGCGTCCATGGCTGAACTTAACGCTGCTATCGACAAAATCAACCATCTTCTCAAATATAGAATTTCTAGGGTGGCCACGTGGACCGGCACTGGTATCAGTGTCCACGACTTTTATGCCGAGCACAAGTCCATTACCACCAAGGTCCAAGTTAATATCTCCGACATTGTCACATCCATGTCTTTTATGCTCTACCACCAGGCTAGCATGACATCTGCAACCGAAAGAGATGTCATTCGTTTGAAAAACGTGATTGTGCGCTGCATAGATTTCCTTTCTATACTAGAACGCCCCAACCATCAGACTTTTTCAAAGCTATGCCACTGCGTGGGCCATTGGGCATTTCCGTCTCACGAGTTGTCCAATGACGACTTGCTATATTGCATTTACCTTATCCTAGGGCATGCAATTAATAACATCAAGTCCCTGGGCGCTCCAAGTGACTTACAGCTTCTTCTGGCCAATGAGCTTCTCTGTATGATTTTCATGACGAGGGATACCTACAACAACGGTAACCCGTTCCACAATTTTCGCCACGCAGCTGACGTGACTCAAGCATGTTTCTTCTTTCTTGTCAAACTCGGCTGCTTACCTGAATTCGAGCAGTTGGAAACTGATCCACGGGCTTGTGAGCTTCTGACCATAAAGGGCCAACGAGAGTTTGTTCCATCTGCGGAATTGGTGGCATCTGTCACAACCAAGGAGCCTGGTGAGAATGGAAAAGCGCCTTTAAACGCTATCCAAAGCTTGGGTTTATTGGTGTCTGCATTGGGCCACGACGTGGGCCACCCAGGCGTTACTAATGCATTTATGATCAAACACTCTGCTCCTACATCCCAGATATACGGTGGCCGGTCAGTGTTAGAGCTGTTTCACGCCTCTATCTTTTCCAATAAGATCTTGAGCATTAACTGGCCCAGCCTCCTTCAAACAGGCATCGGGGGGAAAGGAAATTTAAAGGGGCTTATCAACACTAGTATTTTGGCTACTGATATGGCGGAGCATTTCGAGTACATCAACAAGCTCAAAGAGTTCCCACTCGGACCACACGATCAGGACCTGCTTGAGCAAGTTCACTTGATCTGCTCGGTGCTCATAAAGTGCGCGGACATATCCAACGTTAGCAGGCCGCTCCGTATTTCAGCACAGTGGGCGCTGGTTTTGTCGAGGGAGTTCGAAGAAGTGGAGATTCTTGAAAGCGTCCTCGGCAAAGACGCCAGTTTTGAGATCGACGGCAAGTACCTGAAGTTGCCCATGGAATTGAAGGATATCTTGGAAAGCTCGCCCAACATCCATAAGGGCCAGATTTTCTTCATCCAGACGTTCGCAGAAGGCTTGTTCAACAATATAGTGAAGCAATTTCCCCAGTTGCAGTACACTGCAGAGATCGTGATGGACAACAAACGGTATTGGTTGAAGAGAGCAGAAGCATCATCTTAGCGACAATAGACTTATAGATTTGCATTTAAATACATTCTGGCATACCCACATGGTAGATATGCCCGGCCTAATCTGTAGACTAGCCCACAGATGAAGCTGGCTGGCAGTCACAGGCCAAAAACGTGCGCGGTCAAAATTTCGCGTGGGTGGACGCGCACGTGACCAGCAAGAAGTCGATGAGACTGCGAACATCTTCTGTCGGAATCCCCATTCTTTTCCTGATCCATACTGGGGAACAAACTCAGCACAAGCTTCTGCGTTGGTCCATCTGTCTACAGGAGAGCCCACTCACGCTGCAAAAGCAATCTTCCTCCCGTGTTCAGGGTAAATTTTGAGCAAATTCTCTCGTTTTTGACCTGCTCTAGGCGGCCATTCACTTCAGGCAAAGTGGATTCGAGGACAACTCGCACGTCTCAGAAGGTACGCATAACTGTCCAGACCCGCTTCAAATTACCTGGTCTCCATCTCACCTAGGGCTCGATACCGTACTCTGAAGGATCTCAAATCCTCTATAAGGTCGCCGAGTTTCTTCCGTCCGCTCGTGCAGCATGCCAAACGAATTTTCTGATTACAAGGCATACCTGGACCGCCCTATTATGTTGTCCCCGGCTCCTGGAGAGAGCGACCTCCGTAGCTTCCAGCAAAATGTCAATGAAAACCACCCGCAGAACTTCCAATCTGAACGGAACCAAAGCGTGGGATACAATTTGCAGCAGGAATTCGAGGCCTTGAAGGCGGACTTGGATTTAGACTTGAGCTACTCCAACACCCCCGACGGTAGCTTACTGTCCGGGCTGCAGAACGTGGCGGTGCCTGGAAGTCAGAGGCCTATGGCCACGCCGAACTCAGTTAGCTATGGCCTCCCAATGAACCTGGGTTTGGCGGGCGGTATCATGCAGGACACTTTGGCTCGGGACAGGGCCTTGTCTCCCTCGACACACTCGTTATTGGGCCAGAACTCGGGGCTTGTGCCTTCTTTGAGCTCCGTTCCAAATCGGCCCCAGTCTGTCAATGAGTTTCCTTCCTTATTGCTGCGCCAGCAAAACCTGGCCTTGCCCAGCAACAAGCCCTCCTCCAACTTTTATCTGGACATCATTCTGTTCACCAATTGGATTGAAAACTTGAGCCCCCAGGAAACTCTTTCCATGATCGACTACTGGTGCAACCATTTGCCGTTTGACATATTGCTTACGATGAAGTCGAAGTTGCAGAGCCATTTGACCCTCCGAAATGGCAACAATGGCGCCGTGCACGGCTCGTTGAACCCAGGCTTGCACCATCTGCAGTACACCAAGAACTTCCTCTACCCTTCGGACTTTGTCAACGATATGGACTCTTTGTCTATCGACGAGTCAATGCGCGCGGGCTCGCAGAACAAAGGCTTGGTGCAACCTAAGCCCAAGACCAACAATCTTCGTTCTCACTTGTTTGAGTCGAAGGTGCAGCGCCCCAAACTGGCAGATCCCACGTTGAACAACCGCTTCCAAGCCCAGAACCAGCCCCAGACTACCGCGTCGGACCGCAGCTCTCCCACATCCCACTTGTACGAGAAAACCAACTTTTTGCAGTTGGCCGCAGCTTCGAACCTGCCTCTCTCATATACTGGCGACAGTATCGATCTCTCTGCCACCAATAAATTGGGTGCTCTAGCAACCATTAACTCCCGCGTGGCCTTGGACTCTCGCAAAACCAATCATCTTGCGCATCACCCCCAACAAAGCATCCACAGTCAGGTTCCGACCCCAAACAACCGTGTTCACAGTGCTATGGCCTACGAGGAGTCTCTCAACAGGCAGGGCAACTCGTCCCTGGTGCCTGTGGTGCAAAAGTATTCGTCCGCGGTCATGGGTGGAAAGGATGTGGCGTCTCCCAATGGGAAGGTGTCTGGGCCTTCCACTCCTTTGGCAACTATGTCCAACGGTAATTCTTCTATGCCGCCAGAGATCTCCAGTCCTGAGTTGTTAGCCAACATCCCGGCATGGTTAAAGTTACTTCGCTTGCACAAGTACACTGACTGCTTGAAAGACATTTATTGGGAGGAGTTGGTCGATTTGACCGACCAAGACTTGGAAGCGCGAGGCGTCAAGGCGTTGGGTGCCCGCCGCAAGCTCCTCAAGGCGTTCGAAGCAGTGAAGTCATCGAAAGCGTAGACGTTTTCAAACCTGCAGTACCCAGGATATTTGATATATCCTGGCGCCGTGGACGCGAACATTATAGACCCCAACAGACACTTTAGAGATTTTTTCCGTCGCATTTACATAGATCTGAACTGTGTCAGTGAAAGAATCAACTTAGCTTATACAAATTGGCCGCGTAGGACGGAAGCGAGCGCAGCTTGTAGCCTGTGGCTTACAAGGCAATTCGGGAGGATTCTATGGCACGGCGTGGCTCGGAGACGCCTGTGACGCGATAGTCGTCAAGGTCGGCTCCGGCACAGCCTTCCCCAGTACAGACATTATTAAAGCTTCCCGTTCGGGCAACAACGAGAGCAGCACCTAAACAATGCAACAGCAAGAATTGGTCTTTTTGGCCTGCTTGTAAAACATCCTCGAGGAAGACGACAAAGCCTCGGATTTATCGACTAGAGAGTCCAATTTCTCACCTCTCTGCAAGACACTCTCGATGGTCTTGTGCAAAACAATCTTGGTCTCGTCCAATTCCTGCTGAACCTTCATGATGGAGTCGGCCTGGCTTGGGTCCTGGTATTTCTTCAAGTACACTTCCAACTTGTCGAAAGCCAACGAACTGTTTGTGGCGGTGACGTTGCTCCATTGGCTGGCGGGATGGAGTGATAAGTACTCCTCCAAGATCTTGTTGATTAAAGTGTAGGCTGGTCTCACGGGGTATTCCTTATCAGTGATCAAGACACACGACAATCCCTCGGACCTCGTGTAGGTGTGGCCCACGTAGTTGCCCTCCTCGATGGATTGCCTCTGACCCGCAGGGGTTCTTTGGGAAACGGTTTCAGAGAAGAAGGTCATGAACTGGGACACGGAGCTGCGCTCAAAAAACGAGAACTGCAGGAGGTCACTTGCCGATGACAACTCCACGGCCTTTTCGCCGACCTTGAAGATGCCAATGTAGTATACCTTCATGCTTGCTGAGAAAGTGGTGGTCAGGTCTGTGTTCACGCGACCATAGAGAATGCTGGTGCGTGGGTGGTCACGTGCGGCTCTAAGCCCCCCACCCTGGGGGACCCGGTGCCGAGGATTGGGGCCAAAAGTTGGAGTTCCTTCTTGTCCACTTTGAAATTTGCATTTGGCGGCTTGTCGGGGCCCCATACCCACGGGCCGATCCCGGTCGTTAGAGTTGCCCTGATGGTTTCTCGGTCGGCTCAGGCACCACCGCCTGCCGCGCCTTATGGAATTCGCTCCGAATACTCGGCCACCATGGCCCAACTACCGGCCAAGTCCGCCTTGGCTCCAGGCTCAGCTTCCCCTGGCCTGCACACCCCGACGCTAAAGGTCGTGCTTCTTGGTGACCTGGGAGTGGGCAAGACATGTCTACGATCCCAGCTCGTGCACCATATCTTTTCGGGCGCTTACAAAGCAACGGTTGGTGCAGACTTCTTGACCACCACACTCTGGATCCCAGACCCTCAAGCAAAGGAGACGGAGGCAGAACACATGAAGACTTCCGGAACGGATGAGCCGGACGTCGCCGCAAATCAAAGCGGATCAGGTGCAGCATTGGAACCCTCCCCTCATGGAAGGGACCAGGTTCATGACGCCTTAGACGCAGGTGCAGCCAAAAAAGTATGCCTTCAGATATGGGATACTGCGGGGCAAGAGCGGTTCAATTCCATCTCACAAGCGTTCTACCGAGGCGCTGATGTGGCGGTGTTTGTCTACGATATCACCAACTACGAGTCGCTCTTGAGCGTGCGCGAGTGGTTTGCGCGGTTCATGACCCACTGCAAAGTCACAGCGCCTGCCATAGTGATCGTTGGCAATAAGCTGGACAAGTCGGCCGACCGAAGCGTTGAGCTCGCCGAGGTCCGGGACATCCTTTGTCGAAGAACAAACCTGCAGGCAGCGCCCTTGGACGGTCACGTGGACTGGCACCTCGACATCATGGAGGCGTCTGCCAAGGACTTGCACGCGGTGGAGGCGGTTTTTCGCCGTGCTGCGTGGTTGAGCAGTTCCCGCGACAAAAACGAGCTGCAGCTGTTAAAGGAGGATCTAATCGACCTTAATGAGTTCCCCAAACTGTCCTCCTGTGCATGTTAATGTTAATTACTAATCCATACCATACCTAGACTTCGAGTGGCCAAAGCGGCATGTGTAGTGCAGACCTCCATTGGTCTGGTCTTAGTTCAGTTATGGATTGGTATGTATGGTTTGTATCTATTTACATGAAATTTATCTAAGCGACTTTTGAAATATCCTCGGTGGCTGCTGGCTCTTGGGATGAGGCGGATCTAGGAGCGGCGGGATCCGCGTGCTCGTGCTGATCCCTGGAGGGCTTCTGATCCGCCTCAGTGGATGGCGTAGGCTGGTCGTCGTCGTACAACTCCTCCTTATAATGCTCAGGATGTTGCCTGAAGCAGGTCCTCATGGCTTCAAACTTCTGAATACAGTCGATACCCTTGGGCTCGGTCTCTGAGTAAATGAAGCAAGAGAAGGCTGTCTTGAACTCCTCGCCACATGGGCCGTGGGCCATGCCCCCTAAGCACGGACAGTCCCAGTTGATCTCGCCTGTTTCAGGGTTATAAGCCGCGCCTTGCTCACCCGATTGTTCATCTTCAGAAGGCTCCGTGCCCTGATCCTTACCTTGGCCATCGGAGTCCGTTCCCGAAACATTCTTTTCAGAGCCCTCTTTTTCGATCTTGTCAGAAGAATTCTCCGTAGCCTTCTCAGCACCCTCTTTTTCGGCCTTGTCGGAAGCCTTCTCCGTAGCCTTCTCGGAGGCCTTTCTCTGGGGCAGCTTGTCCGGGTGGTCCTCGGGAATCACCTCCGATGGCTTGTTGGAGGAGTTCTCTACACTGAAGTTGGACTTTCCGTCGCGGGCGGCGAGTTTGGTGGACCTTTTGTCGTTGTCCACCTTGGATTTGTCGGCGTCATTGTCCACAGAGGCCAAGGGCAAAAAGACTAGGGACGAAGCAACGAACAGAGCGGCCAAGACGAGGCCTCTGGGCTTGAACGCGCGGGCGCCGCGGGTGGAGTAAGCTCTTGGCAATGAAGCCCGGCGAGCGGCCGACTTGAAGGCAGTTCTGAACATTTCGACAAAGTGTAGAGAATGGCTTGGGAAGTGTGGAGTCCAGAAAAAGTGTGCGCCGGTGCGCATGAACCTTACTAAGCAGAAGCAATGGGCGCAAGGTATATGAAGTACCAAATGACTTGACTAAGGCTGTCACCATCGCATTCATCAATAATTTAGTTTGCCCAATGCACCGAATAGCCGCTGATGTAACTGCAATTAAATTAATGTGTTACTATGTATTACTACGGTGTAACTACGTATAACCACGGTGTAACTACGGTATAGCTACTAGTATTAACCTACTGAGACCGTCCAATAACTACGGGTACCAATGACCACCAGTGCCATTCGACTAACCAACGCCTTCACCCTTTCACCGTTTTGCTTATTAAAGATGGAGAATCGCCAGGTCTGTGCCTAGGCTGTTGCTTGGCATCAGTGGATGTTCGTGGTGTGGTGCGATATAGCTTTGCCACGGGGAAATCTCAGGGAAAGGCCCTTTGGCTAAAGAGCGAAAAATTATGAGGCTGCCAAAAATCAGGCACGCTCGGAAATGCAACCTCCGCGTTCTGGAATACTCTGAACGGCCAGAGGCTTCACTTATGACCGACCTGCACCAGCTCAACCGTGTCCACGGCCATTGCATGGAACTTGAAGACCTTCGTGGTGGGCGCCTCATCTCGCGGAGCCACCACGTGCCTGCATACAGCAGCATGGTCAACTTCAAGACAGGTCAAGGCAATGGAGAAAAAGAGCCTCGAAGGCCTGGATACAAGAATCAAAAAGGCTGGATACAGGAAGCTGGATACAGGAGTACATGGTATACTGAAGAGCTCAAAGGGTCCCCAAAGCAGTTCACCCATGAGCCAACGCCTAAACCAGATACTGTGTGCACACCTCAGAGTCGTCCTGGGAGGTTAGTGGCCCTAAGTACTGACAAGATGGTGGTGGCCACGTCAAAGACACTTGTGATAAGCCATTGAATACTGGGGTGTTCCATAGCACCCTGTAACTGTGGGTTGGTTGTCGACACGGCTCAGTGGTCCGAGACTTGATCTTTTCCCAGCTCTATTCTTTCTATATACATTGCTGCCACCAAAAGCAGTCCATGGAAAGGCCATCTTTCATGTTCATTGGTTCCTCACGTCTTTTGAGAGATCCGGTGTTTCCACGAAAGTCTCCTTCACCGGGGCGCTCATGGCGCTTGCCCAGAACAATGAGCAGAGAACAACAACTATGGATCCCACCCCGATGGTGCGGACGATTTTGATTGTTTTCTGCGACTCTTTGCTGTTTTCGTCGCCGATTCTGTCCATGAGACTGCTAATCCGCTGCTTTTTCTTGTTGTTTGTAGAGTACGCCAAACGTGGCGATACACGCACTGCTATGCCGGGGAGTGAATGTGGCACGCGTGCTAGTTGTGTGAAGTTCAGGACCCTGTTCATTTCGGCCACGAATGGGATCTTTGCGGCAGTGGTGAAAGCGTTTGGAATTGGGGCGGCGCTAGAAGTGGGGCGGCGCTAGAAGTGGGGCGGCGCGGGAAGTAGGACGATGGTGGAGGTGGCGTGGTGTTGATGCGTGCCAGTGTCCCAATGGGCAACATGCGCCGGTGTGTATGCAAGACCGCCTGCGATTGCCTCGATGAAGCAGTAGGTTGCGCTGTTGCCCATGTACTTTTCAGAATAATAAGTGATGAAGTTTTTTCGGAATAATCAGTGATGAAGTTTGCAGGATTTTATCAGATGCTCTTTTGGCTCTTCAAGTCCAAATGCCACATGTGCCATGCGTTGCTGGCTTCACCAGATGCGCAACGAGCATCCAGCCAGTCACTTAGCACAACGTAAATTTGGCCCTGCAACTTTATCACCACGTACATGAACTCCTGGGAGGTGGCAGCCATTCCTGGATGATGAAAGAGGCCACAGAAAGCCGAGAGCATTGGGCTAGATGCGATCCAAGTATTCCTGTACATCCACCGGGACAAAGTTCCCGTTTATTTCCACAAATAGAACGTCATTGGATATATAGCTCCGCACGAGCTGTTTGCTTGTTCCGAGGTCATAGAGTGTGTTCATATGCCCATCTGTCTGTCCATTCTCCACGAACGTGATGTTTCTTTCTTGACACAATTTCTGCACCACATCTCGGAAAGTCACGAGAAGGTCTTGTACAGGCACAGAGTAAACGTCGGTGGTAGCTTCCCCGTTTATCATACATGAACAGAAGTCCTGGCCGGCACAGTCGTTATTTTTGTAGCTGGGAAGCTCCACGAGAGGTTTTCTTCCTTGTGAGTGCTCGTCAATCATCCACAAGAGCTTATTGCAGTACCATAGAAAAATGTCTCCGCCTTCCCCGGTGACTTGGCACACTTTATCGAAAGTCGCTTGAAGAGACCAGAACCAACTCTTTGGGCTGCAATTTTCCTCCAAAAGGGCCTCCAATTCCCTCACAAGTGGATTGAGAAGAACCACCTCCAAGATCATCGAGAATTGCTGCGCTGTGATGACTTTGGCACATGTATGTCGCATGCGACATACAAGCATAAGTTTCTGCTCGATTGAGACTTCACTATTGCAATATGCCAAGAGACTCTGCATGTTGCAGGCAAAAAGTGTATTTGCAAATTCGGAGTCGTGCTCCTTAAGTAGCTCTAGACCTATTTGATCTAGATGCTCGAGGATCACGTGCAAGTCGCTCGGATCTTGTTCAAGCTTGACCCGTTGCCATGCTTTGGAAAGACCATCCGTGTACTTCTGGCCCACCGAGTCCAAGACAAAAGCCTGGATTTCTTGCGAGCTCCCGAAATCCTTCAACGTCTGCACTATTTGGTAATCGAACCCAGATAAAGGGTCCCATGCAGCAAAGATGTTTTGAATGGCAGGAAGAACCAATTGTTCGTGGCAAATCTCCCCCATGAGCTGGTCGTCTATGAGAACCGAGGAAGCAAGCCACCAGTCGATTTCTTGCTTGAGTTCAGTGAGGCTCTTTTGCTCAAAGCCTGCGAGCGTTTCCATGAGCATCGAGTCCCAATAGTTAAGTCGTAAGGAAGGCGGCTCCTTGAGTATCGACCGGAATAGTCTTGCCATTTGCACCAACACATGATGATCTTCTGGCTGGCTTCTTGCAGTTTGGGCTGTATCTTTCACATAGTCCCGCGCTATCAACACGAAGATCATGTCTAGATCATCCACCTTGGAAAACAGCTCTTGGGTGAGGGAGCCAAGCACATCCAACAAATCGCTCAGATCCAAGAGGGGGCCGTTCAGCAAGATGCTCTGGATCCGCATAAGCGCCAAGTGTTGATGGGATTGCGAGGCCATGGCCCCTTCCAAGTACTCCTTCTCCGTCTGAAGGGCCCTTTTCTCGCTTTTCAACCGGCTCACTTCCAAAGACACCTTCAGCAACACCATTTGCGCCTTCTCCACCTCTGCCTGCCGGCCATCCATGCTTTCACACAACTGTTTGTAATGGATTGGAACTTGCACATCCATCAGCTCCAAGGACGCAATAAGCGTAAAGAGATCATATGATGGTCTGGAAAACCGGATAGGCTCACCATCATCTTTGCTTGACTCTTCTGTGAGTTCCGACTCATCTGTTTGCGAATTTTCCCTGGATCTGACCGATTTAGGTTTAACAAGTTTGGTTCTTTTCCGGTGTTCTCCTGTATTCTCTCGCATGCCTCCCACGCCCAATCCCTGAGGCCGTAAATTTGTTTCAATAGGCTTGACAATTCCGTCTTGTTTTAGCCCGAGGCCCTGGCCTTGCTTGTAGCCCATGTTCATAAGCAATTTGGCACCGATACCATATTGACTAATCATATTGCCTGAGCTGGGGGACTGACCAGAACCTGAACCCAATGAGGAGGCCATCGGGTGGCCAAGGAGCGATTCCGAGGGAATGGCTGGCAGGAACATATTACCGGATGGAGAAATGGAACTGCCTAGATGATTGCCAGAATCGCGATAGCCTTCATCCTCGAGCTCTGGGTTTGTATTGGAAGCAGATCTTCTCGTATCGCCGTGGCCGACACTTAAAGTGCCTGTGGCAGAGAATGCAATGCCATTATTCTTTTTGACCATGGGTCTATGGCTTGAGGTTCGGGCACATCTCAAAGTGGTTTTGAAGCGCGCACGACCAAGGGGCCCCAGCATAAGCCACAATTTGTATCAAGTGACAGGAGAAATGCTCTTGGCGATGCAAATTGAAGTACCATACGTCTATTCATACTCTCGAAACAAACACGTCTGGGTTAAAATCATGATGGGTGCACGGAAATGGGTACATGCTCTACAGCCTGGTGTTTGCAGAGGCCTTGAGCAACTCCAAGAGCTTAGCCTCATCGGTTTCGGCTGTTTCGGAATTCAAATCATCCAAGCCATCGCTCACCACCTGCACCACACTAGGGTACACCGAGTCGCCCGGGAGCTGGAATGAGCTGGGTATAAACTCGCCGTATCTGCGCAACCAAGCGAGTCTTCTCTCGCGCTCTGCGTCCTCCAAACTCAACAACTTGTCGTTAAAGAACTCATCGATGAGCTTGAGAAACTTTCTCGGATACGCATACTGCTCGTAGTACAACTCACTCAAATATTGCACATGGTACACGCTGCAAAATTGCTGGTAGTGATCAGAGAGCAGGTCTAGCACCTGTGCAAAGCTCGCCATTGGAGTCTCTTGTGGATGCAAGGAGCTGGGGCCCAAGAATGAGCGGTGGTAGTGGCTAGAAAAGTGAGCCATCAAAAAAGCCACTTTTGTGAGTACTTTGCTCTGAAATTCCGCCAAGGCATGTGTTAAACGGTCACACTTGTCAATCATGAGGTTGTAACCTCTGGGCTCAATAGTGTAAGCCAAGTTGCGCTTATTCGTCAGCAAAATTTCTTGGATGGAGGAGATTTCTCGTAGTACTGAAGGAAGCTCTCGCGTATCGTTTTCAAGGACTGCCAAATCGGTTGTCTGCAGAGGATTGCCCTGAATCCAGCTCAAGGCACTGGTGCATTGGTCATAGTGATTGGTGAGCATCTGGAGAAGATTGACGAGCTCGTGGCTCATGGCGTTGTTCTGGTCCAATATGCTCTCGACCGACGAGACTATCTTGGAATCATTCTTGCGAGGTGCCCTTGTCTCCTGGTGATCTAGGTCCTGGAGAAACTTTTGCAACTGCTGCAACTCATAAACGGGCACGTCCTGTATAGAGACAAAGGAGGAGTATTCGTTTGAGAGCTCCAGCCAGGCGGAGTTGGCGGCTGCAAATTCCGACTCTAGAAGAGCAAGAAAAGCCGCGCAATTGTTCTGGTACAGGGCCATGTTTTTTCGGAGGTGATCGATTTCGTCGGTGGAGATAAAGTCATCCAAGTGTTGCAGTGCCAGTTGCTTCTTCGGCAGCCGGAGGAGAAAAGACGGAACCTCCACGGCCGCTAGGCGGGCCTGCACATCTTCGAGTTTCTTGAGAGACGGGCGAAGCTTCGCGTCTAGATCATTATTATAACGAACGTGGAGATTAGAGAATTGGGCCTGCAATTTTGCAAGAATAGCCTGGCACTCCTTTTGTTTGGAGTGCACCAGCGCCACATTCCTCAACACATGCTGGGTTTTAGTGAAGCTATCCACAGCCAAAAAGTGGTGTGTGGCATCCAAAGAGGCCTGCGCCTGCGAAGATATTTCCTGGGCTTTCTGGAGGGTGGAATAGGCGTCGTCTTTCCATTGCAGCACAACCGACATGGTATTTCAGAGGGCACCCCAATGGTTTTTTCAGCGGGCAGTTGTTTATAGGGTAAGAGGGACTAGTGCTATGGAACTAGTAAGTCAGGATGCCGATGGTAGAGGGTAATGGAACTGCTGGGCAACTAGGAATAGGCGGTGATCGGAGGAGCACGCAATGGGTGAAGTGGTGGCAATTGCGGAACGGCAGTGATAGGATAACGGTGGCAATGAGATCACGGCGGCAATAGTGGTAACGGCAAGAAACGGTATAGGTGCTAGCAGGCACTCAGTAGGCACCCCGACGGGTCAGTAGGAAGCAATCCAGTTAATGGTCAATTGTACCATCCAAGAACCCAATCAATGGTCAGCTAGTTCAGTAACTGACAGTACCGGTATGCTCGGGGAGTGGGTGGTAGCACTAGGTGGCAGCCCAGCAGAAGTATCAACCGCGATAAGACCTGTATAAAGCTCACGGCACATGCCCTTCCTTCCAAACTTGAAGAGCATCCTCACATACATTTTAGCGAGATACCTGTTTCTGATGGCCCCCGAAAACTCCCAACACAGTGTCCCGCAAAGCCCCTTAGTCCCGAACAGTGGCCAGAAAGGGAAAACATGGCCGGGGAAATCACCCTGCATACAGCCGCTGGCAGTCTCCAAATGGGAAGGGCAAGGGGCGGCCAAGGAGCCAGGGGGCCGGAGCCGACGCCGGATTTTTTCCTGGTTTTGACCAGCAGAACCAAATTGCCCTGCAAAGCAAGCCTAACCCGCCAATTGCAAAATCCAAACATCAACCGCCGGCAGATTCAACTGACGGGTCTCGATCACGTGGACCCACCTTGGACAGGAACCAGTGTCGCTACAAGGCGCGAAAAACACCCACGAAAACTCACCTCTGTGAGACACTATGGACCCGCTTGTACAGTTGCGCACGGCAATCTTGGGCAAGAAACCCGTGCAGTTGGTCGTCCATGATGCAGAAGGTCAGGCCAGTGAAACAGCCTCTATCAAAGAGGCCACGCATGTGAATATTGACGGCACGCCCTATGACTTGGATCAGCCCACCGCCTTCCACAATGAAGACACCCAGGAGTCGCTCCGGCCGGTGATTTTCTGCTGGATGAATGAAAGCTCCTCGATTGTCGACTACAAGAATGCCTGTTTGGAGAACGGTATCGCGGACTTCAAGTTCTTGGTCAAGGCCGAGTTGACCACCTGGTTGAATGGCAACTCGGAGCTGTGCAAGTTCATCAAGAACGAGGCCGGCGACGGGACAGATGCCTCGGAACCTCGCAACAGGAGCATAAGTGACCCCCAGATGGTTCGGATAGGTGAGTTTGAGCTCGAGTCGCTCGATCACAATGCTGCCTTGAGAGGAACCAAGAACTTACTACTCAAAAACTTGATTTCCGACGCAAAAAAGTACACCAACACGTTGAAGAAGGCCAAGACAAACGGAAGGACGCATGTTACATCTGGGGTGCAACTGCAGAAGAAGCAGCCCATCATAATCGTTTCTCCGGCCACTACGGCGTTGATGTCCCTAAGCAATATCAAGGAATTCTTGGAGGAAGGCCGCTTTGTTGAGCCTAGTTTGCAGCGCTCAGAGAATAACGTGGTTACCATTCATCACAGCTCGCCCAACTTGGTGCAGACTGCACAGCTGATCATGGTGGTGGACAATGTGGATCTCTTCACCAAGCCTGAATACTGGGATCGCGTGGTGGCTATCTTCACCACGGGTCAAGCGTGGCAGTTTCTGAAGTTTAAGTACTCGAAGCCCGAGATCTTGTTTCAGCACTACCATGGGTTCTTTGTCACATATTCGGGGGGAATAGTGCCCAAGCAAATCAGCGACTGGAACGTGACGGCGATCAGCGTGGACAGGGGAGAAAAGCGGTTCCGTGATAAGATGATTGTCAGGGATTTGTGGCTCCAGTTGGAGAGGATATTGATATCCAAGGGTTACGGGGTAAAATAGAAGGGTTGATGGGGAACGCAAAGATGGGGGTTGCAAGGCAGAGGGAGTTCGACCTCCATTAATTTGGAGAAAACGCGTGGGTCGGCCCCTTGATGCATGTTTCATGTCGACTATTCCCTGAATGTTAAACTATGTACGATAGATGCAATGGGCACTGCCCGAAGAAATGGTGAGGGCCAAATCTGATTAGGCCATATCTTGGATGATCTGAGTGAAGGGGACTCCCCCCGGATCACTTCACTAATTGTAAGTTTTCTCCAACTGAATGAACCGGTCATAAAGGTCCTTTGTGCTGAGGTTTTCCACACGCCTGTCATCTCGGGTGCGTACGGAAACTGTGCCGTTCTGGATGTCCTTGTCCCCCACCATGATAATGTAGCTATACCCCTTTTTCAAGGCGTCTTTGATGCGGTTGCCCACAGTTTCGCTGCGGCCGTCCACGTCCACATAGAAGTGGTACCCGGTCATGGGAGCCATTGACGTTGCGCTAAGGATCTCACCAGCGAGCTGGTCCCGTACTTGCTCGGCGAAGTGGGCGTGTCTGTCAGCCACAGGAATCACCACGGCTTGCCTAGGGTTCAACCAGAACGGCCACTTCCCCTGGTAATGGTCGAGGAGAATGGCGAAAAAGCGCTCCAACGAGCCAAACACCGCCCGATGCACCATGATCGGCTGCTTGTGGCGGTTCCCCGATTCGTCCGTGTACTTGAGCTGGAACCGTGCCGGCAACTGGAAGTCAAGCTGCACGGTGCCAACCTGGTGAGACTTGCCGTAGTTGTCAGTGAGAAGAACATCGATCTTGGGGCCATAGAAGGCACCGTCGCCGTCGCGGATGTACCATGACGAGCTGATCTCGTCTAGCACGCGCTTCAACTGCGTTTCAGCAGAGTCCCACGTTTCCACCTCGCCAATGAACTTCTCGGGGGGCCGTGTGCTCAAGAAGAACTGGATGCCGTCCTCGGCAATCCCAAACACCTTGTATGTGTTTTTGATGAGCAAGAGGGTGTTTTTGATTTCACGGTCGATCTGCTGGAGCTCGCAGAAGATATGGCCGTCGTCTTGGTGGAAGCGACGCACACGCGTAAGGCCCGAGAGCGCCCCACTGGCTTCGTTTCGGTGAAGCGCAGAGAAGTCCGAGTACCGAATGGGGAGCTCGTTGTAAGACCTCTCGAATTTGGAGTAGATGATGCAATGGCCAGGGCAATTCATGGGTTTCAACCCGTACACGTGGGCATCCGGCGGGGCCATGTCCTTCACTCCACTTGCATGGTCCGGCGGAGTTTGAGAATCTTCACAGCCGGCGTCTATAGTATCCTCGTCTCGGTTCTGGTTTCCCACCACCTTGAACATGTCGTCCTTGTAGTTGTCCCAGTGGCCCGAGGTCTCGTACAACTGCTTCTTGTAGATCAACGGCGTGATCACCTCCTGGAACCCATACCTTTCCTGCTGGTTCTTCATGAACTGCACCAATTTATTGAATACTCGCGTGCCATGGGGCAAGAAGAAGATGGAGCCGGGAGTTACCGGATCGGTGGCATAGAGGAGCTGTTTGTTGGCTATTGCAAGGTTGGAGTGCGTGGCCGACACATTGTGGGTTGCTTTTGCAGAATACCGCTTGATGCTGTGAATGCGGCGTAGCATGAGCATCCTGGCCCTGGGGAGAAGTGGGGAGTGGAGCGGACGGAAGTGGAGCGTTGAAGAGACTGAGATGGCGAGGTGACAAGAAGGTAATATCTTCACTGCGCGATGTACTGCGTATAGCTTCTATAGCGACGGCTGGACACTGGAGGTGCCAGACTTCAGGTACGTTGATCGTGGTTAGACACTGGTGAACATTCACGGAGGACAGACATTCACACTTGTGTACTAGTGACAGGACAAACATTCACACTTGTGTACTAGTGGTCATTCACAGGAGACAAACATTCCCAGGTGTGCGCAGTGCAACATCCACGTGGTCAAGGCACTTGTATTCAGTCACCCTCTAAGCAGTGTATAAGTACCTAATCGGGAGGATTCCAACCAGACAAGAGCAAACCACCAATGCAGTGGTCAGCAGCTAGTCTGAAACCACACATGAGTCAATCAATCTCGGGATGGATAGGGTTACATCACCCTTCCCAGTCCAGGAGCAGCCGCATGGAATTCCCGTCTCTCACCCATGTGTACTTCTGGGTCATTTCGAGCGTGATACATTCTGTAGCTTCAAATCGCTCGTATTTGACTCATCCATACCACATGCTGGAAATTCAAAACGACCCCCAGTTGTGCTTCCCTTGCGTTGGTTCATGTGGTCACCGCCTCCTCGGCCTTGATTGGCATTGCATCGCCGTCAGCCATACCAACGCTCTGATCTTCTGACTCGGAGGTCGGCGGCACGAGGCTTTGCTTCCACGTGTCTATGCTGATTTTGAACCCCGAAAATGTCTTGAAATGGATGGGCGCTCTGGTCCATCTTCGGCACGGCCGCCCGGACTTGTCGAGTGCTTGCGCAATGCTGCTCACCGCAAGACCCGCAGTAGAGAGCTCTTTGGGCCCGCTATTAACGGTCCCTTTGCCTTGGGAATCATCAACAGGGGCGGGGGATGACCCGGGGGACAACGTGCCGGTTTTCTTCTCCTTGCTGAGTTTCTTGACCCGCGATTTTGCTTTTGCTGCTGTAGGGGTAGCCTTCACGGACCGGAGCAAATCCAGCGGTAACTTGAGAGTCACGGAGTACGTTTTCTTTGGTGCCATTCACGGTGGTGGTGGGAGTGAGTATCAACTAGGTGCCTCCATTCTTCGCAGTGCGCGACTGCACACACCACCGCCTGGCCCCTTCATCAAGAGCCTGAAGCTGCGGATGCCGATTCTCGCTGCCCACGAAACAGTGTCGAAATGTCGAAAACAGTGTCCAAAAACACTGCACCACGAAAATCGTGCACAAACATTCGAGATCCGTCGCGTGTGTCCATTCGGTACGCCTCACCCAAATGATTCGAATAAAGCATCATCGAATATGCGCGGTCACGTGCGCCGCGGGATGTGAGCACCTCCACACTTGTTCAACCGCTCTATCGGGCGCAGCCATGTCCTTCCCCAGAAGAGTTTCACGGTTGGATGACCTAAGCAGCTCGGGTCTCAGACAAGACGTGCGGGCATACCAAAGAACGTATGAAGGCGCATACACCCGCACGGCGGTGTCGTGCCTCTCATTCTCCGTGGTGATTGTCAAATTGTTTTCCCTGGAGTTTCTCCCGATCGGCACGGTGTACACGGCATATGGCTGCATGTTTTATTTCGTCGGGTATTTCAAGGCATATCACATAGATGCTTATTATAGCCACCAGGACAACGCTGAAGGCTTCAAGTCTGCAGGGGACTCGGTACTTCTTTTGACAGTAGTAAGCTTGGCCACTTACATTGCGTTACTAATACTCGTTTTGCGGTTGTAACCAATGACCAATAACCCTTTTCCCTGCCACAGATGTTTTGACACTGATCAGAATGCCTCGGTCTGCGAAGATCCAGAGGTCGGAGTCTTAGACTGCGGAGAATAGACAGCAGATTTCTAGACTGCGGAGAATAGGCAGCAGATTTCTAGACTGCGGTGGTTCAGAGATTTCTAGACTGCGGAGGTTTCGACTGCACATCCCTAAAAGAGTTCCAGACTGCAGAGTTTTGACCTCAAAGTGTAAAACTGCACCTAGAATTTCTCAAACATTCAATCTGGTCATGTCAACGCCCCAAGTCCAAATACAATCACTTGCACCAAGAGCTGCACGGACCAGAACGCGACCTTCCTCATTCGAACCAATCTGTTCTCATCATCAGCCACATAGTTGACAAAACTGTCATACACCTGTTCCAGGATATCGTCCATCAACAACAGGTCATAGACGGTCCATGAGCCCGAAAAGTCTTGAATGTTCTTCACCACACGAGATTTGATCTCAATGAAAGCGTTTCTCAGGTTGATGTAAGCCACAATGGGTCTGATCAACGCATAGTTCACATAACTGAGCTCTGGGGCTTTGAAAGGCACAGAGGCTCGCACATTATTGAGGCGGATGGTCAAGTCCAAAACAAAATACTTGGCGAGTTCCTCTGTCATGCTCTGCGATGCAGTGGTGTGCGTGGTGAGACGGGAAATATGGTCTTGAGAACTCACGTGCACGTCCGGATTGCGGTAGCGGGTGGCCTCTTTGTGGATGGAATCTGCTATGATCGACACGATTTCCGGAAAGTTCAAGTCCTTGGAATCCTCTGAGACCATCACATCTCCTGTTAGGTCCACTTTGCCCGATGTGATCCAACCAAACGGTCCCTCAAGTCCTTTGTTCAAGTGGTCTATGTTGAGAGCGTCTACACGCAACCGCGTTACTCTTTTCCAGGGCAAGCTTTGCGGGAGTGACTCGTCATCACCCAAGACGTCATCATTCTCGAAATCATTCAATTTCTGGCGCTTGTGGATAGTAAACAATGAGTTGTCATAGGATCCACTAACGTTGTTGGCGTTTAGGAAGTCGTAGAAGAGCCAGTGCTTGCGCAAACGGTCCAATTCACAATTGTATATTGCCACTTTGAAAGGACGGAACTCGTTGGGCTGGCGCAACGTAAACAATACGTCCTTCATGACAAAATTATTGAATTCAAAATCGCCAAACTGGTACACATTCTTGTAGTTTGTAGGATCATCGTCGGCTACCCAGCGTACATGGGTTCGATCCACTATGCCTCGGAGTCCGTTGATCTCAATAGAGTCAATGATGCCTGTTCCATTGACCCACTTCCGGAACGAGAACGAAACGTTGACTTCCTCGATGGTGAGGTCGAACTGAGTATAATTGCCGTCATCCACTGCCTCCTCCGGAAACAGGCCGGAGTCGTCTTTGCTCCGAGCGTAAGCATCCGCCTGCAGGCCCTTCAAGAAGGTGCTGGAGGACTTGGGTCTTTTGCTGACAAAACACTTTTTGAAGGAGATTTTATTGTCCTTTAAGCTGGGCACGATCGCGTGCTCGAAGGTCACGGTGAGATTGGAGTTTTTCGTCATTAATTCGCCAAGCTTGCGGGCCACAAATTCCTGGGAGAAAATGGGGTTAATGGTGAAGATTATCAACGAGATGAAGGTGGTGGTGCCGAGAATGAGGAAGAAGACATTGCCCATCATAAGCCAGGTGAAGAAGGCTGAGTAATCGTCGGTGTTCATGGGCCGATTGGACCGCTTAATAATCCACCTGAGCCGGATGGCTAAACGGGAAAGGGCGCTGTTAGCACGAGAAAGAAGGATTTCTTTGGTAATATGCTTCTGATCCGAGTGCAGTTCGAGATCTCTTGGGGCAGCTTGGGGTGGCTGTGAATGGTCTTGGCTTATGCGGGGCTCTGAGGTCATTTGAGTATCTTGAAATCGGGATTCACCTTTCTTTCCGGAGTTTTCTAAATCATTGTGGATGCGTTTCCCATCACTCCATTCTTGCGCCCCATGAAGGGATTTATTGGTGGGATTGCGAGGCAGAGCAGGCCCACTGGGGCTGCGTATACCGTAGGAAATAAAGAAGTCCCGGGAGCTCATTTGAGCGGGCCAGAAACGGTACCCATGGCATATACTTGGGGCAAGATTTCTGGGATGGAGCCCACGCCTTCGTAGCGGCGACTTGATCATATGACGCCATGTCCAGACAGAGAGCATGGCGAGAGTATGAGGGAAAGAAAAGGGGATAACCCGGAGAGTGGTGATGACTGCCTCTGAGATGCAGTCTAAATAGCAAGGTCAGTAGCAAGTATGTCAGGGGTGAAATTCGCTTGCCCTGGCCTGCTCCATGCAGAGTGCGGAGCTGCATGGTGTACAGGTGCACCTTTCTTGTTAGTAGTAGCCAAACAAGGCTGGGTAGCTTCGGCTGGCCAGAAAGAGTGGGAGGGAGCGGGGAACTGAGACACTGATCAGATAGTGGATGATTTGGCAGTAGGTAGTTTGGAATGTAATGAATCGGACAGGACGGTGGTAGCGATGAAGAAGGAAATTGGGGCCCTAGAAACAAATTGTCAAGTCACAACAATCGGATGCAGATTTATCTAAATGATTAGACATGGAAGGAATTCAGCGCCCTCCCTAGATCCAACGTTGCAAAGTACGATGTATCAAATCCTTAGAGTCTTTTGCAACATGCTTACGTCACTTATGAGTAACGCACGCTCTTCCGATGCGGAAGCGAGTGTCTAGACCAAATATCTGCGCCTTGCCATTGAAACAGCGATGAGTCTAGACTTCAAAGAAGCAGTTGAAGATGGCGAGCTGATCATCAAAAGTCTGAAATTAAAAGATGGAACACAAGGTATCAGCACTTCGGAACTCAAACAGTAGAACTCAAAAAAACACCGGATTTGACCAGGAATTCAGCGACGTGGTGTTTGTACAGGAATATGAGTTGTGTGCATTTTTGATGGCTTTCGCACCCATTTCGCAGTAATTGGTGCCAATAACCAATACAACTCTTTTCCATAAGCACCTCAATGCCATAAAGGGCCAATATACCCATGTCTAATTTATTAAAGTGATTTTCACTTAGTTCTCTTCAAGTGCCTCGAGGTGGTTTTGCAAGGGACACTGTTGGCTTTATACTCGATCAGCCTTGTCAGGTGCACGGATGCGAGGGTGTGGGCACTTACACAGGCAACCAGCGCAGTCTTCTTTTTAGCTGGGGTGGTTTGTACCGGATTCCGTGTGGTTCTGAACCTCCTTCTTATAGATTTCTTGGCGCTTTGACCGCGATAAAAAATGAAAGCAGTCTGGCGGCTTCCATCGCCGCAGGTAAGGCGGTGCGCGTATACGGCGCGGGCTCTTCAGGTAGAGAGTGTGAGGAGCATTGTAAGAACGAGTTCTTCGGAGCTGGTAGGTTAACTTCGATAATCCATGCATTTAAAGCTTGGAGACATGCAGTACCGGGCAACTAGCACCACGGGCTTCTTAGCAAGCTGCGGACCTAAACCAGAATCAAGCATAAACAGATTCAAGATCCATCTTGGGATCATAAGTCGGGGACAACGCCTTTTCAAAATATTTGGTCCTATGGCGGGAGGACTAAGCAGCAGGCAGATTGAAAGTTTGGGGATGCAGCGGATTAAGCACACGGCTTTACACCTCAAAGGATGTAACTCAGCAAGAGAGTGGCTTGCCTGCAAGAATGAGGGTCCATGCAGGGCGGGTTTCAAGGTGTTTGAAGTGACCTGGGCGTTTTCCCAAACTTGATGCTGTCGCACGAACGGCAGCAGGCCAAAAAGGAGCGGCACCAAGCCAATATTTATAGTCAGCCCCCAAAAATCGTAAATGTCTCTGCATGGTGAGCGCGCCAGGGACCTGCATGGAACCCGTTTCATCGGCCATCCAGCCCCTCTTGATCATGTGAGTCACTTGCATCTGCCCAGCTTATTGATCCGGATTCACCCCATCACCCGCTCATTTACCCTCACTTGTAGCAAGACTTGAGAATACAAAAAGGTGTCTATTTGCGCGTCATAATGAGGGTGAAACGTCTTGTCGTGCAGCCATGCGTCAGCTTCTCAAACAGGTGGTGTACGGATGCACCCGGCGTTCAACACCAGGGGCCATGCTTCTGAACTCGCTTGCTACCCACTCCCATCACCTTCATGTTTGGCCACGAGTTTAAAAAGAAACATTTCCCCCTTTCCGCAAACAGCTTTACGCCCGTGAACCATGGGTCGTTCGGGCTCCCTCCCCAATGCGTCGTGAACAAGTACATCGAGGCCTTTGAGGAAGACCTAAAGAGCCCCGATTTCTTTTACGGAGCAACGTTGCGTAAACAGTATGAGGAGGGTCTTCATCTGATTGCCAAGGTGGTCAATTGCAACCACAAGCACTTGGCCTTGGTGCCTAACGCTACCACTGGCGTGAACACTATCCTTAGGTCATTGAAGTTTGCTCGTGGCGACAAGATTCTAATGCCCAGTTCCACATACAGGGCGTGCATGAACACGGTTATCTTCCTTCAAGAGTACATGGGAATCGAGGCTATGGTTGTGGAATTGGTCTTCCCAATGCTGCACGCAGAGATATTGACAAGATTTCGGGAAGTGTTGGCTAACCAAAAGATCAAGCTTGCTCTTTTCGACGCGGTGGTGTCAGTGCCGGGCGTGCGGTTGCCTTTCGAGGCGATAACGGCTTTATGCCGCCAGTACGGGGCATTATCGCTAGTGGACGGCGCACACCTGGTTGGGCTCATCGCCGTGGACTTGGCGTTCCGGCCCGACTTTTACGTGTCCAACCTCCACAAGTGGTTCTCAGTACCTCGTGGTTGTGCCATGTTGTACGTGGACCCAAGGCACCATTCGCAAATCCAGACGATGCCCATCAGCCACTCGTACGTGAGCCCTAGCGCCGAGCTCAGCCCCGTACAGAAAGAGAATCTTTTGGTTGACAAGTTTTTTTTCACCGGCTCCGAAAACAAGGCCGCCATTGCAACCATACCCGAAGCCGTTCGCTTCCGGAACGAGATATGCGGCGGGGAGGACAAGATTCGAGAATACTGTTTCCGAATGGCGCGGGCCGCGGCAGATTTGTGCCTTGAGAAATGGCCCGGCACGGAATTGATCGAAAACAAGGAGCGGGCTTTGGTCACGGCTATGGCGTCTCTTTATGTCCCCTACACTCATAGCGATCTCAGCGTGAAGGAGAACGCGGCCCACTTGATCGCGCATGTTACTAAGACCATGTTGTACGAGCATAGAACATTCGTGCATCTTGGGATGCATGCCAACCGTTTGACCATTCGGTTTTCGGGCCAGATATACAACGAGATCTCGGACTACGAGTACGCCATTAATGCCGTGAGGAGTAGCATTCTGGCATACATACAGGCCGCCAAGCTATAGACAGATAAACCTTGGCGCTGGTGCGTTTCAAAGAAGGCGTGATGTCGATTTTTTTCTGGTGTACTCCGTCAGTGAAGGTGATACTAAAGTATGCGATAGAGAGGCTACATCTGCTGAACAAAAGAAGGAACGAAAGCCAACACAGAAAGATCATAGGCGGAGAGATAAACCCGAGCGCTCTTCAATATTGCAGCCGGCCCTAGCTATGTCCCTTTTAGCGAGTGGCGACATGAGAGTTGGACTATTTAGACCACGGATGACACCAAGATCAGGGACATGTTCAAACGTCTAGAGCTATGAGCGTGTTCAAACCAGTTCAGGCTTAGACCGTCGCACAGTCAACCATATATGCCTGTGTGTTGCAAACAAGTGTTGGGATCAATTGCATCAGCAAGCACTCGTCACGCACGTTGGCAAGGCGAACGGATCAAGTCGCTTTCCAGGCCAAACATCCTACTTGTCTGTGTGCATGTTGATAACGTTTGTGGGAATCAATTTGCATGCGAGGCTACGGCGGGCTTGGTGCGGCACGTGTTGGTATGATTGGACGGATTTAGTTTCTTTCAGCGCATCAACCCTCCGTGATACGCGCTAGAAGGCTACCTTCAGCCAAAACTCAGTGCGGAAAATAAGCTGACGTGAGAAAATCGTCAAAGGGCTGTCTATGAGGTGCTTGGACTAGGGCAATGCGTCTTCGCACTATGAACCCAAGCTCGCACAACACCATACTAGTAGCGAGCGTCTGGGCTGGAGCCGCAGTGCGCCTCAAGCATCGAACAAGGATTGCTATGGATGCATTTATAGCTGGCGTGAAGAGAGTGGGGCAAAAGATTGTTTTTGGGATTAGCGAATCCCCTCTGAGGGCACAATGTACCATGGAAAGGCGGAGCCGGTGGCGTGAGATGCACATGGGTACTATCACGAAACCTTCTTGACTGGGGCTTCTTTATATATGCTTTGGTTTTCTTGTCTTATTAAGCCATCAAGTGCGAATTCCACGCGAATTGAGAAGAATTCGGTACTTCACAGTTACCGAGTATACCAAGTGAAAAACCACTGGAATGACAGCATTATAAAAAACAAGCCCCTAAACTCTCGACATTGCTTCTTTCGCTCTGACGAGCAAACCTGTTTTTAGTTATTGTTAGACTCGTCCTGGGGGAAACGGAGAGTAGGGGCTATCAATCCTAATCGGGTAAATCAATACAATCCCAAGTCATAGCATCCAAGTCATAGCATCCAAGTCATAGCATCCAAGTCAAGCAATCCCCAAGCACACGAACCTTCGGTAAAGTCCATCCTCACAAGTACTCGCCATGGTCTTGGGCAAATGGTGAGTCCAATGGAAACCATGTGTCCGCGTGTCCAGCGACAATCGAGCCTAGTGCGCGCATACACCAACAGGCAAGGATGGGCTTCAAACGGCCCCACGGGCGGAGCGTGCCTGTCGTGCATAGCAGTCTGGCTCCGGCAAAAGGGCTATACACGGCTGCGCAGACTCCCTGCAGTGACCCCAGTTCAGATTTCATGCGAGTCCACCTCTGAAGGCACGTGGGGTAAATTTGCACCCGAAGAGACATATTACTTCTGGAACAGTTACTTGGCCATGATCAACTTGGCCACCGGTCTCGGGACAAGGAGGCCTGGAGATCCAAGCCGGAATTTGCGACAAACTGCACCACCGCTCGGTTGCGGTTATACAGACACTTGGCACGGTCGCGGCATGGGTCGGCAAATAGGGTCACCACGCCACACCACCTCATTACATTGCACTACCTCATTACATTGCACCACCTCATTACATTGCACTCACTGGTCGGCATGGCCATTGTCAAAAAATTCACGTGGCAGTATTCGTTAAGCCTGCCTGTGGGGCGAACTACCTTGGAAAACTAATTTACTCGTGGTTTCACCACGTGCAATGGGTTGACTCCACAATGATATTCAACCTGCACCAGTTTCAATTCTTTGACCGGAAGGTCCTCTTTCACTGGTTCCTTGGTGTCAAGACCCGGTCACTGAAGTTGTCGTGAGGTTGGCGTGAGGTTGGCGTGAGGTTGCCCACTGGTCTTGCTGGACTCTGACGTAGACACTCGACACTCGAACCAACCGTCTTCAGGCAACAAAAACTAGTGGAACAACTGATACCCCGGCTCTTCAACAGAGCATTGGATTTTCCAACAACTAGAGCTTCATGAGGCCGATAAAGGTTTCATGGTTTTGCAGTTCTGCAGAATATCGGCAGTACTTTTCAAGTAGACGGATGAAGGCTCTCGGTGATAGTCTCGCGGTGCCCCAATGGACTGACAGCAAAGTGCGATCGCTAGACCATGTGCGTGCTCGGCCCGCCGGTCAGGTGTCCAGGTGCTTGGCCTTCGACAGGCAACCAGGACATTGGGCCGCGCAGACTTGTACAAGTCAAAAAGTACGCTTACATTAAATCGAACAGAGGGGAGAATAGAAGAAAAGATTTGGGAATTGGTCGGAGGTAAGAATTGGAAAGAGAGAATAGTCAAGATTGAAAACGAGAAATGGAGAAAATGGAAAAGGGAGAGAACAGGAGCAAATGCAAAATGGAGAGAATAGGAGAAAATGCAGAATGGAGAGAACAGGAGAAAATGCAAACTGGCGAGAATAGGAGAAAATGGAAAATGAAGAGAAAAGGAGAAAATGGAAAATAGCAGAAATTGGAAAAAGAAAGTTGCAGAAAAGAATGGCTAAACAGGAGAATTCACAAGAAAGAAGCGCAAGGGACTATGTCTGATATGTCCATAAACCAATACGCCGGTACGCATCAACCAGCACCAGTAGCACCAGTGGCGGTGCTTCAAACCAAGTAACGCGGCGTGCGTCGGGGGCACTGGCCTCCGCCAAGGGGTGCGGTGCCTGCCTACCTACATCCTTACATACTAATCATCCTCACATACTAATCATCCTCACATACTAACTTTAGTACGTCTCACTCAACACTTGATCGTTGTCGGGCCCATTGTCACGAAGCGGTATGTTCTAGTTTGTCACCATGTATTGTTTGACTCTGTGGTCGTGGGACTCTGTGGAACTCCCTGGCCATGGCGATTAACCTGCGCCGTGCCAAAGAGGAGCACTATTAGTGTCCATGGCTTGCACTACATTACACGACTCGATCCGCAAGTGGCAATTCAACGAATGACAAGGCAAAACCCCAAGGCTCATCTTGAGACGTTTCCGAGTCATTTTATCGCAACTTTATGTGAACTAAGCGACGTGAGTATGCAGGACTGAGTCGAGTGACCAGGGGAGTTGCCAAGAAATTGGTGTGCTTGGGGATCAATATAGGGAGAAGCCTAGTGGGCAACCTAGTGGGCGAACAAAATGCTTTCAAAGCATTACGGGGTCAGGAGCATTGATCTTTTGCATTGATCAATACCGGCCTTGTACAGAGAAGAACCAAAAGGGACGAATGGGACAAACCGGGGACAAATGGGACCAAATGGCCGTGATTCGCGCGGCCCGGCTTAGGTTTGCCAGTGCGCACCTGCGACGGGCGCCTGCAGTCTGCAAAATTGCGCTGGCACTTTGAGCACCAGAATAATCGAGGTCTGATGCCAGCGTCACTGCTCATACGCCATCCCGCGCAGCACCAGTCCTTGGCCCGTGCTCCCGGGGCCCATGTGCCATTATTTCCATGGCCATTGGCCAGGTTTTCCGGGCAGTGTGCAGGCCAATATTAGGCATCGGCCGTTCTCGGAACTGGAGGAGCTGCGCGGGGCACGGTGTTTAGTTGTGGCGTACCACATTCCGATGTGGCGGGCGTCCCGTTGCTCTGGCGCCATGCGCGCTGTCCGTTTCTTCGGTCAACGGTTCGGGCCCCAAAAGACGGTCTGGCCCATGCCTGGCGGCAAAAGCGCGGATTATGTGCAGAAGACGCGTGGCCATGCATTTGCAGCACCCCCTGGCGGTAAGCGTGGTCGTGGGGGCGGGCGTGGTCGTGGGGGCGGGCGTGGGCGCCCCTGGAATCCTACCGTCAAGGGCTCTACGAGACTCTTCTAGTAAAGAATGTGTGCGGATATATTCCCAATATGTGTAGTACACCCCCACAATATGAGGTATATTCCCCCAGTGGAAGGTGTATTCCCGAAATAAAGCATTATCGCCATCAATTTTTGTGGTGTACTCTTCGAATTCTATCGGGCACTCGTTTCAAGACACCAGAAGCTCAAGCAATAGCAATCTTGCGAGCTTATATGCACCTAATACCCACATTGGTTGGGGTACTCGCGATCACTCAAAGGCTGTGGGAAGACGCCCCCTTCAATGAGCGCCTTCATGTCCCAGTCAATGGCGTTCTCAGTCTTCCAGTTCCAGAAAATCCACCCGTTGGTGAGCTCAAAAGCGTCGAGCTGCGCCTCAATGTACTTCCTCACGTTGTTCTTGTACTCGGGGCTCCAGTTATCAAGGAGCGTGTAGCTGGCGCACGAGTTACTCAAAGTCGAGTCGTCATAGTCTCCCGACCACCGAGCGCCCCTGCCGACTCCATTAAGCCAGAGAGCACAATCGGTCAAGGCGGCCGCCCACTCTCCCGTCACCGTCCACTTGTTTTCGCCCTTGTGGCTGGTTCCCCACTCACAAGCCACCTTAATGTGCTCGTCAATATCGCGGGCCAACTCGTCCTGGCTGAACACCTGGTAGTGGTGGTGGTCAAGGACGACATTGTAATAGCCCTTTTCGGTTTCGAACGTGTGATCCCAGTAGTTTGGCTGCTCGAATGCATCGTGAATAATGGCATTGTTTGTGGAAACAGAACGCATGTTGTTGTACGCCCAGTTGTAAAAGTTCTTGAGCTGGTTCATGTCGGACGAAGGGCCCAAGGGCTCGTTCAAAAACTCAATGCCAGACACCACATCCTCGTAGTCCTTGCCGCCATACGTGTCGAAAATCTCCTGCAACACCGTCAAGGTCAAGCTGATGTTCTCGTCGGTTTGGTACTCAATCTGGTCACGCAACCCCGAGTTGTCGAAACCATTCTGCGAGCCGGGAGCTCCATGCAAGTCGATCCAAACGTTCAAATTGTGGTTCCGAGCCCACTCGATGGCCTGGTCGAGATACTTTTTCTGGCCCTGTACGTATGGGTCATCGTCTAGCGTTTGGAACGCCCAGTAGCCGATGGGAATACGCACGGTGTTGAGGCCTGCATCAGCAATATCCTTAAAGTCGTCTTCGGTGTACCAAGTCGCCCAGTGTTGCTCCAACACTTCCGAGGCCTTTTCCTTGCCGTACCTTTGCGCAAAGTGGTACTCGTCCACGGGCACGTCGTCGCCGAATACCTGGAAAAGAGAAGGAGTGATGTATGCCTCCAACACAAACCACCCACCAAGGTTGACACCCTGCACAAGCGTGTCCTGATAGTCGTAGAATCGTTTTTGGGGTAGAGTTGCGGCCACCACGGCAGTAGCAAGGGTGACGAGACTAGCAAATGAGAGTCTCATGGTAGTGACTGAATGAAAGGATGTCGAGTGTGGTTAAAGGTAAGCAAATTTTCGAGGAGCAGAAAAGGCCACGGCCGGGATATTGGAGCGGGTCTCGGCGGCTTTAAATATTTTCAGCCTCGGGTGTCACAAATCGGTTTTGCAATTGTATGCGGCTTCTGCGCGTTGCGTAATTAGAAGTAAAAGAGCCCGCAAATACCCGCCTTGCCGCAATGCATTGCACTTCCTAACATTGCCCCTTTTAGCCCTCGTTGTGGGGAGCGCTATTATTTACTTGGCTGCTGGGTAATGCATGCGGAGGTTGAGGAGTTCAGGCGGGTGGTAAAGGGAAAAAAAAATGCCTGAAGCCCCCCGTTTCTGAACAAGTCTCCCGTGAGGGAGGTCGTTGAATCTGAAACGAACGCACCTGCATCTGCACCAATGATGCCCAGGATTCACCCGGTCGCATATCCCTTACTTCGGCCTCACATGCACACTCAGCTTTCTGTTGGATGCGACGCGCACCCTCAAAACCGCACCAAGGCCAGCAGCTGGCCAAGGCTATCAACCCGAAACATAAATAAACACTGGTTGTAAACAAACGATCTGAAACACTGCTCAAGCGCTCGCCTAGCAATGGTGCAGCATGTGCTACTCGGGAATGTTTGCTCTGCATCGTGTTTTGATTGGTCTGCTTCTCGCCTTGCAAACTCTAGAGGCTGATGTCGTGCCGTAGAGGGCAACCCTGATCCCCGCGACTATCCTTGTTCATCTCCGCCCCTTTCAGACGCATTGTTTTCTCCTCGCTACCGACCCGTCACCATTATCGCGCACATGGCGCGCGTCATGCCCTTAATAACAATGTGCTGACTCGATCTTCAAGTGTCCACTGGTCAGATGGAGTCATTTCCAGACAAACGAGGTTCCATCAAATGTAAGCAATCTCACCGTCAAACCCACCCACCTTTTGACTCTGATCGGACTCAGGTATCCAAACGGCCTGGTAGTCAATGGAAGGGGTCTTTTATAGCACTCCAGGGGTTGGACGTCATGACTTGGCGTCATGATCAGACATCCTGATTGGCTCCAAAAAAATAACTGTACTCCAGAATTTCCCGTCTCTTGATTGTCCCATGTTCTTCTTCTTGCCCCAAACTTTGAAAAATTCATGCAGGCAATGTGTGACTGGTCTTTTGCAATGCATGAATGGTCTTTTTCAATGCATGAATGGCATCATGGCAGTCTTTTTTAATGTATGACTGATCTTTTCCGAAGCTTGCAATTGTTGAACGTGATGCTTGAATTGTCAAGATTCGCATTCTCTGATCATGTGCGGAGTACAATGTCCCCGCGTCATGGTCATTCCATCAACCTCATCACGAGACTCGAAATGTAAGCCGTGTCCTTATTGTTTGTATCTCATACTTATGGCCCACCATGACTCTGCTCATATGCGTTGCTGACATGGAGGGCACATTCCTCTGCTCTTTGCTAGCCTCACCTTTAGCCGCAAAAAAAGAAAAATATCATGATGTCATTTGGATCCTCCACGTACTGCATAACGATCGGTTTCGGGCCAGGAGCTCAATTTCCCTCGCACGGGTCGTGTCTTGCGCAACCTTGAGGAGGGCGGATCTCTTAATTGGGTACTTTTCCTGGCATTGACGTCATTGCAACTTTTCAGCTTTTGATTTGTGTTTTGGACTTCAAGTGCTCACGTGGGTTTGGTCTTGAAATGCTAATGGGTTTTGGATTCGAAGTGCTGATTTGAGTATCAACTGATTTGATTTTGAGCATGAAGCGCTGGCTTGAGGTTGATTTTGATAAACTTTATGCCAAGTAAGGAGTCGATGAGGGAGGGCCTTTTCCCGGGGATTTCCATCTTGAAACCCAAAGAGCATCACCACCAACACTTCCACTAGCATTCAAGAAATTCCAACACCTCAAAGATCCACCCGAAATCCATTTTTGTTGAGTGAGGCAACAATCACATTAGTCAAGACAATCGCTTATGCTATTGCATTTAGCAATCAAATTTATGGGACCCAAAAGCCATATCTGTTCTTCCCTGCTAGCGCTTATCCATTCACCGGCCATATCTAGAAGTTTCAAGCCATTCTGCATACAAAAAAGTGTCAGAGGGTCGGCCCGTATCTAGCGTAACGAATGGGGAAGGGCGAACCTGATGTGCCTTATCTGAGCTTGTGTGCAGTCGCTCGGCCGAAAAATCGCATAATATCGACCGTGCGCTTAAATTGTGCGCTGACAAGGTGTGGAAGCGTGGGGCCGCTTTTTATCGGCCTCTTCTAATCTGTCAAGCCTCTGCTTATCTTAGGAAGCATGCACTCCCCGCAATCAATTTATATTTGTTTGGCCTCGCGAACACCAAATCCCTCATTTCTGCTTTCCACCATAGATTGCTTTTGACTCGGACATCTTGATTTCATTCCGAAAAAAAATCATCGCCTTGCGTGAACCACTTTTATAACAGCCCTTCCAACCCCACATCCTGGATATTCTAGACTATGAATGACGGCGTGGCTTCCATCAACTCCAGATCAGATGATGATTTCATTCCAGGAACCATAAACATATACTCATTCTCGGCGGAAGAAGGAAATACGCTGTTAAAAGTCACCGACCGAAACGTCATTTTGGTCCCTCAGCCTTCCGACTCCGTCAACGATCCTTTAAACTGGTCCCGGTACAAGAAGTTATGGAACTTTGTTTTGTTGGCTTTCATTACTGGCTTCACGGCCGCAACAAGCAACGACCCCGGAGCGGCCCAGGATTCCCTTAACGAAAAGTATGGTATCAGTTATACAGCCATGAACTCAGGTTCTGGTGTGCTTTTCATAGCCATTGGCTGGGCAACTTTTATTCTTACCCCTACTGCCAGTTTGTATGGGAGAAAAATAGCTTATTTGATCTGTATCGGCCTTGGGCTCTTCGGAGCAATCTGGTTCGCTTTGGTCAAAAGCACTGCCGACAGTGTTTGGTCTCAGTTGTTTGTGGGTGCATCTGAAGCCTGTGCTGAGGCTCACGTGCAACAGTCTTTGACAGATATGTACTTCCTGCATCAACTCGGGTCCGTCTTGACCGTCTATATCATGGCCACCTCGGTCGGAACGTACCTTGGTCCTCTTATTGCTGGTTTCATTGTTGAGTACTGTGGGTTTAGATGGGTGGGGTGGATCGCCGTACTCATATCCGGTGGACTTATGATTGTCATTGTCTTTGGCATGCACGAGACTGTTTTCGATAGACGCAAGTTTCAAGGCACCGTCAAGGAAATAAGTGATGAGACTGAAAATGAGCTTCGTGAGAAAAAAACCAGGGTGGATGACGCTGAAAGCTCCGTGAGTCTGAAGATGTCCTTGCATAATGATAACCTAGAATTGGGCCATACTGACAAAAATGGTGCTCACGACCCTAAGTACGGGTATTGGAAACAGGTAGCATTGATCACCAAAGCGCCTAACTTAATCGGATTTGGCATTAAGCAGTACTTGAAGCGTCTTTTGTTGTTGTTTCGTGTTTTCTGCTACCCACCGCTAATATTTTCAGGAATCATATGGGGCATGCAAGACGCCCTTCTCACCTTCTACCTCACCGTTGAGGACGATGAGTACTATAATCCTCCTTATAATTATGGCGACACCGGAGTAGCACTTATGAATATCCCATGCTTGATTGGAGCCGTGATTGGGTGCTTTTATGCTGGAACCCTTAGTGACTGGTTTACTATTTGGATGGCTAAAAGAAACGGAGGCATCCAGGAAGCGGAATTTCGCCTTTATTTTCTTGCCTTTCCTGCAGTATTGAATCCGATCGGTCTCATACTCTTTGCCGTTGGTACAGACCGCCAATGGCCTTGGTTCCCCACATACTTCGGTTTGGCACTTATCGGTTTTGGCTTCGGTGCCTCGGGCGATATTTCCATGGGTTATTTAATGGATGCATACCCAGATATGGTTATCGAAATGATGGCCGGAGTTTCTGTCATCAACAATATGTTTGGAATGGTATTCACTTTTGCATGTTCGCCTTGGCTCGATAGCATGGGCAACACACACACATTTATAATCTTGGCTGTGATCACATTCTGCCTCATGTTGGGTGGTGTTCCCTTTGTATACTATGGAAAGCGTATCAGAGTGTGGACCAAGCCATGGTACCTAGATTACTGCATGCAACGGGATCAAGGGGTGTAACAAACAGGTTCCATCACTGCCTAATCATTAATACTAGATCAAAGGTGCGGTAGCTTTCCATTTGAGAATTTTCGACCCGAGTAGATTGTCATGACGGTGGCTGCCCTGAAATATCATCTGTATCGAGCACAATGTGAATCTTTGGTCTTGGGCACTGACGACGTTGATGCCCAGTCTTTTGTGCGGAGGCTCGAGATCTGTGCCATTTAGCGAAGCGTTCGCAATGTAGAAAGAAACATAAGCTGAAGGAATCCTCTTATATATCAGGGAGGTCTATTTGTAAACGAAGATGCACTTCGTGCGGGGCACGCAGACGTGTTTCAGATACTAAACGTAATGACTGGCTGCAAATCCATGCTCGACTATAAGTAGCCGCGCTTTTCATGAAGCACCTCAATGAAGCAGAGGGGTGCACAAGAGAAGCAATGCATGAGATGCGGTGATTTACGTCAGCTTTCGGAGACCATATATTTCATTATGGTGATTTCAGGCATTATTATGCCTCCAAAACGACAAGAAGTGGTGGGCGAAGAGAAAGCGCGCAGAAGAAGAAGACGGGGCCCTAGCCCTGTGCCCGCGCACGTGACGACGAGCTTCCGCGCCAGATGAAAAAAAAGTCAAAAAATTGGCGCTTCTCTTCTACTACTTCATAAACTAAGACATAGTCTGCCTATTGCTTAAATTGATTATATCTAGTTAAAATGTCTACCGAATCCGCTTTGTCTTACGCTGCCTTGATCTTGGCTGACTCCGACGTCGAGATCACCTCCGAAAAGTTGGCCACCTTGGTTGCCAAGGCCAACGTCGAGGTCGAGCCAATCTGGTCCGACATCTACGCAAAGGCTTTGGAGGGTAAGGACTTGAAGGAGTTCTTCTTCAACTTCTCTGCCGCCCCAGCTGCTGCTGGCGCTGCTGGTGCTTCGGGTGCTGCCGCCACCGAGGAGACTGCTGCTGCCGAGGAGAAGGAGGAAGAGGCTAAGGAGGAGTCTGACGACGACATGGGCTTTGGTTTGTTCGACTAAACAGTTACATATTAATCCACAATCTTGCCTTAAAGACTGTAGGTCTCAGTATTACGTAGGCAATGTTTGCTGAGAAATACTCCCAAGGAGATGAGCCTGTAGTTCGACGTTACTGCACGGAGCAGTGGTCCAAGCAACTTGTCCAGCTGCTCTTTAAGCTATAGAGGTCAAACGCTGACAGCAGCGGCATTACATGGAGGTTGTCAAGAACCCAAAAGAACTACAAGAAGTACCTGTTCAGTAGTATTACCAAAGTATGAAATATACAAGAGAAATGAGCAGTGCGCTTACTTCTTCTTCTCAGCCTCAGCCTCAGCTGCTTCTCTGGCTTCCTTCTCTCTGATACCTTTGTACTTCTTCTCGATTCTGGCTTGTCTCAAGGTCTGGTAAGCAGACTTGCCAGCCTCAACGGCTCTTGGGCCGGTCTCAGCGACATCCTGCTTAATAGGGAAGGTGGCCGAGGCAGACACTTGAGAACCCTCTGGCTTGGTCTTGCCATCGAAGACGACCAACTTGGAGAGGTACTCCTTCAATCTGGCGACATTGGCATCCAAGTTCTCTTGAGATTTGTTTTGTCTTCTGTGGTCAACAGCAATACCAATGGATCTGGCGTACTTGCGGCCCAAACCGGCGGCCTTGATCTCGGCCAAGGTGAAGCCTCTGCCGGCTCTAAGCTTCCTGTTGTACTTGATGGTTGGGCATCTGACAATTGGTCTCAAAGCGTCAGTGGGCTTAGGGGCCACCTTGGCAGCCTTCTGGGCTCTGGCTTGTCTTCTGGAGGCCTTCTTTCCTGCCTGGTCCAAGTGGACCTTGACGCGCTTCTGCCAGTTCTTTCTGAAGTGGTTCTTCAACAAGGGGTTGTTCTTGGAGATAGCCATTTTTGGGTGAAGTAAGTAAAAGAAAAGGAGAACAGCGGTGAGATTTTTCTGGGATTTTTTCTCGCGCACGCTACGACGGGAGTATGGAGCGATGGAGAGGGTGCACAGTGCGCGGTGCGGAGCCGATGGATCAAGCAGTCACGGCCCACGTGCACACACGCGAAGGGAAGGGCGGCGTGGGTAAATTGTGGCCCGCCATTGCTGCGGCGTACGGCGCGCACACACCCTCACCGCCCGGGTATTGGCCGCGCAGGGCACACCCGTGCCCCCCGTACCGGCCGCGCTCCACTCTCCTAAGAAAAACTTTTCCACATCACGCTTCACACCATATACCTATTTCTCTCAGCAACATGTCCACTCCATCTGTCCAGGTATGTACGAGACGAAGGGTTTCGTTCTCAAAGCGGGGATTGCGGAAAGAGAAGAAGAAGAAGAAGGGGGCGAACGCAGCTATAACGTCCCAACACCCATAGACTTAACACCGAGTGTCAATAGATCTGTCAAACGCCAGGGGTCTACCAGTGCACGTCAAGACAGTGGGATAAATCATCGTGCTCAGTGATGAACATTTCATCGCTCTACAAAAGCCCATTTCCTTCCAGATCTTCGAACAGTCAAGCGTACAGCGAAACGCTGAAAAACTGCAAGCACCCATTACGACTCCAATGAGCCAAAGGCGAGATGAAGCTGGTGTTAGCCTGAGCATGGTTCGGCACTGGGCTCCTCAAATCCCCCGAACAACCCCGTTGGCACCACACGCCACACAAGCACCATACTAACAGCAGACTTTTGGTAAGAAGAAGACCGCTACCGCCGTTGCCCACGTGAAGGCCGGTAAGGGATTGATCAAAGTGAACGGATGCCCAATCACATTGGTGCAGCCCGAGACCTTGCGCTTCAAGGTGTACGAGCCATTGACGTTGGCCGGCTTGGACAAGTTCCAGACCATCGATATCAGAGTCAGAGTGTCCGGCGGAGGTCACGTGTCGCAAGTGTACGCCATCAGACAGGCCATCGCCAAGGGCTTGGTTGCGTACCACCAGAAGTACGTGGACGAGGCATCCAAGAACGAGCTCAAGAAGATCTTCTCCACCTACGACAAGACCTTGTTGGTTGCCGACTCCAGAAGAATGGAGCCAAAGAAGTTTGGTGGACGTGGTGCCAGAGCCAGATTCCAAAAGTCTTACCGTTAAGGCGTTGGGGTTTATCTCTACTCTCTCATCATTGCTCCCTTCTTTTATCTAATGTATAAATAAAAGTGTATCCCGAGCTTGGTAGAATGCATCGATGGGGGCCTATTGCCCTGGCCAATGTCCTAATCTCTGTTTTTGGAGCAGTAGACTTCGGTCCCAAGTGCTCTGACCCATCCAAGTGCTCTGACCCATCCGATTAGACTAGTTCGCAGTAGTTATTGGCGATCATTACTCAAGCACATTCATGGGATTCGCGGCCGCCACTGAACACCAAACACTTGAAGAATGAGCACTGAAACACTGACACTGGAACACTGACACAGAATCACTAAAACAGAATCACTAAAACAGAATCACTAAAACAGAAACATTGGCACCGAATCACTGAACCTGAAGCACTGAACCTACATTGAACCTACACTGAACCTGAAACACTGAATTTGAAACACTAATCCACTGAATCACTCAAAATACACTCCGATTGGTTTTGGCCAGGGTGTGTATGTACATCATCAAATACTACCATGAATGGCATGATTTGATCGGCTGCGCAGTGGTGGCCTGCATTGGTGGGGGCCGAGTGGCGCGCGGTTCCACCTCCAGCATTCTCGTTTCTTATCTGGCTTGAGACCCAGGCCCTTCCTCCGTGGATAACTTCCGTGAGGAATGTAGAGAGGCTCTTCTTTGTGATGTGTTCACCATTGACCACCATTTGGTCTCTTGACCACCATTTGGTCTCTTGACCACCATTTGGTTTCTTGACCACCTTTTGGACATTTCTGATCACCATTGGTGACAGGAGGGACGTCTCGCAAAGTAGTAGCGAGAAGGGGGCCTGGTGCAAAGGTGCCGTGAACCAGGCCCTCAACTGGTTGCCATGAATAGTCCTGATTTGGCATAAGCAAGCTCGCTAGGTTGGCCCTAGCCATTGGTTCATGTGCATGATGGACTAGGGAAGCCCCAGTTCTCCAATCCTCCCTCTGAAGTGCCTGCTCAGCAAGGGCCCAGGCGCATTCAAACCCACATCCAAAGGGTCGTGCCTTTGTACTGTCTTGCACGGCGAATGTCCGCCCGTTCCTCGGGTGTGCAGCCTATAAGATCGAACCTAGGATGTCGAACCTAAGATGTCGGTGGGTGTTCACAAATCAAGACAACAAATACAAAGCGAAGCCCATAAACGGTTATTTACATATTGACTGAAGCCCTTGCTGTGATTTCTACACCTGTGATTTCTACACCTGTGATTTCTACACCTGTGATTTCTACACCTTGATTTCTACACCTTGATTTCTACACCTTGATTTCTACACCTTGATTTCTACACCTGTGACGGACACCAGTTTGCGTCACCATGAAATGGTGGATCAGAAGGACGTGGAAACGGTGCTTCAATGGCTCGTTGACCTATGGACGACCAAGTTCCTGAATCTTCCCTAGCCAAGGATGGGTTCTGGAAAATGTATTGAGGCATAAGTCACTTTATGGTGGAACCTCATGAGAACACCAATGACAGATTGGCTACCATGCATATGGACTACCTTGAAAGCATCATCGGGCAACAGTCTCGGAGGTTTAGGAATACTCCAACAATTCCTATGGATCGGATGGCGGAAATCACCATCTCCTTTCCTTAACTGAAGAGTGGAAGTCTTTGGAAAGACGGGTGGATAACAGAACCACCGAGGCGATAGTTGGAATTGTCGGCAACACTCGAGGTGATTCTAGCCCCACGCGCAGAGTTCGAAGAGTTCCCAGGAATCGACCATCCTCCCCAATCCGGGTGTGACCCCAAGAACTGACGTGGAGCTCCAAGAACTGACGTGGAGCTCCAGAGAATCCGCACAAGGCGAAGCACACCAAGCTTAAAAAGACAACTGGAAGAAAGCCTACCATGTCCACCTTTGTGGCTGCTTCAAGAGTCCACGAGCAGAAGGAGCCGTGCAGGGCCTGGTGGAATGAACAGAATGCAAAGTAGAGTCTATGGGGAATACGGTTATGCGGCGCAGGGCAAGCAAAAGCGGAGAGTGAACCGAGCGCCTCAGGCATAGCAATCACAGGGCCCATGAGACCAGGCCCGGGGCCATGCGCCCGGCACGACTTCAATTGGATCTCTGTTCGCTTAAGTTTCACCATCGTGTGTTAAAGACTCACATCATCCCTAAGCACTTGTGGTGATATTAGGAGCGGGTCTGCACGTCCGCCTTTGAGGAAGGCACCAGCCAGTCTAGGTGGGGTGGCCTGGGCCTCCTGGCATGCTATTTTACGAGGTAAACTAAGTAGTAGGTAGACTCAACTAAGAGAAGTCAATGAAATATCGTGAAATGAATTGGCTTTAGGCAAGTCCCATTACTCATTGGTCTGGCTCGTGACCGTGGTTAAGGCGTGATTCGTGACCGCACTGGACTGATACTACTACTGTACAGTTGACTTCAAGGCAACCCTGGGCGAATTGAACGAATGTTACCTCCATTTTTAAAATACCTCGTCCATCCACCCTGGCGTCCATCCTCCTCCAGTCTTTGAAAGTCCCTTTGAGCATCTGCCCCGCCACCAAGACCTACCCTCGGGACAGTCACCCATTTCACCAGTGTTTATACACGGCCACCACCACACTGGGCCTACTTCTTTTTGGAAGACGATAAAGAAACATCTGTCACCAGGGCCCCTTCGTTTTGCCGGTGGCTTGCTACTCACTCCCTAGCAGATTCCGGCTTCCATGGCCTCGCCCCGCTTCTCCAGAACCAACCCTTCCGTGGTGTCTGTGTCTGCGGCTGAATCCGGGTACACCTACTTGACGTTCAGACACTCCTCAACACTTTCCGCCAAAATGTTGCCACTCAAAGTTGAACTCGTGAATATGCGCAATATTGACAGATTCTTACATCTAGTTAAAAATACGCCAGGGTGGTTCACCACAAGATACCGGGCCTTTGCATTTCCGCGAGACAGCGAGGAGCTTCTGCTATACCAAAGGAACCAGCCGCAGGAACCAGCCGCTAGATGGCTCGATTAGACCTTCACTAGACCATGCAGGGTCCCAGTCCTCGGTCCATGCGCACACCAGGTGAAGTGGTCATTCTGGTGCGGTGCTGCGGTGAAAATGGCTGCGAGCATGTCCGCACCGCTGCGCGCACCATTTCCACATCCACACCTCCACCACCCGCCTCCGCCCCACCTCCACCACCCGCTTCCGCTCCACTCCTTTCCCTGCCGCCACTGCTCCGCGCTGAAGCCCATACCATACCCTCATGAGCTGGGTCAATACCACGGCCGCACGCCGGGCGCCGCTACCAACGTCAGAGCCCGTGGTCAAGCTTGTGGCCGTGCCCCACACGCCCATCTTTGTTCTTGTCACCGCGTCATCGGTTTCCGCCCACCACACTTGCTCCCTAGCGCCCCTTGATGTCCACGTCCGCCCCAAAGAGAGCTTGGAGGCCCATGGCGCTTCCATAGACGCGCAAGTGCGCCGCGTGGCTCCTCATGGCTCCGACGCCGATGCTGCCCGCCTCATCCCCGCCTCGTTGTTCATCCAAACCGCCAACAACTACACTCTCATCTATACGCTCACGGCAAACTACCTGAAGCCGGCGTACGGCGTGGTTCTGGCCAGTACGGGGGTCCTGTTGCAAGACTGCCTCCCGTTGGCGCAGGGCGCGGCCCACACCTCTCTTGGCGCCATGCTCCGCTCAGCCACCAAGACACTCCTCCACGGTGCTTCGGCACTGTGCAACTTGGCCAACATCGAACACTTTCTGTACCAGGCCACCGACGACGAATCCAGAAACGCGCCTGTGCCGCTGGCGCGGCTTGTACTAGCGAAGATCATAAAGGTGTCGTCGCTGGTGCGCTGTTTCTGGGCCAAGCTGAACCTGCACAACTTGATCTACTATAACCACTTGGACCAGTTGCAGGTGCTCAACTACAAGACCCTCCGCACAGAGTCCGTGGCCTTGGAAAGGTATCCATGCCTCCACCACCCCAAGGTGCTCGACTACAACTTGCAGGAGAATTACTTCTTCTGTTTGAACGGCTCCAATGACTTGATCCTCTTTCAAGTGAGCGGCGATCCTGACAAAAAGCTTCCCAAAGACCACCGTGGTGACTCCAAGGATTTAGTTCATAGCCATGACCCCGCGGCGGCGGTGTCTTCTCCTCCCGTTCTGCCTGAATCTGCGTTGCCCCCGGACTCGGACTCCGCGGTGCTGGTCAAGGACGACTTCTTGGCCCACTTGGACTATGTGCCCCACAAGTTTGTGTTTTCACCCCATTCAGATCTCGTTTTGTTTGTGCTGATGACCGAGGAGTCTGCGGTGATTAGGATCCACCATCTCTGCGCCCTACCGCCCCGGCTTCGCTTGGTGCGGACATTGACTCCGTTTCCCTCGTCCAAAGCCGTGGTGTGCCTGTGGGCCACCTGCGGCTCTTTTTTCGTTTGTCTCAATGTCGACACCGGCTTATGGAAGGTGTACCTGAAGTTCGGATCTCTCTTGTTCGATTCAGATATAGCACAGTCGCTTCTCTTTTCAGGTGAAGGCGCAGAGTCCAACACTCACTTCTGTTGGGCGTCTCACGTGGCCATTGACCCCAACAGTATGGCGATTTATGTGATTTCCCAGGACCACTGTTTCTTCAAGTTGGACTTGCTCCACCTTCATAAATCTTCCTACAAGCTCAGCAGCTTTCCATTGCTCTACGATGACTCGTACGTCACCATCCCTTATCTGGGCCTGAAGGTGGTGAGCAAAGTGCCGATGTTGCCGAGTTTCCAAAAGGTTGTGGCCCATATGCAACACTCTGCGAGTTCCAGGAGGACAGGTCATAAAGCTTTCGGCCCTGAAGCCCAATTTACCGTGCAATTGAACTCGTTCGACCAGCTCTCGATGTCGTACGGTGCCAACCTCTGCGTTTCCACGCCTGTATGCCTTGGGTCCGTGGCCAACCACGTGCTCTGGTACCTGTTCTACAACCACTCCATGAGCACCATGAATATTGTTCACCATTTTTGGCTCGACGACTTCTTGGTGCTCATAAACCGCTCCGAGGAAGCGGCTGCCATGGACGAGATGGTGATGTTGAACACGAGCAACTCCAAATTTGGCAATATTGGAAAGGAATTCAAGTTCGATAGCGACCTCATATTGTGGAGGCATACGTTCAAGAACCAGATTCTCAGCTGCCATGTTTCCGCGAGCAAAAACCAGGGTCAGACCTTGGTGGTTCTATGCGACGACTTCCGGTTGATTGTGATGGAGATCGAGCCCAAGAGTCTGTTGAATGGCGAAAGTGGCACGGAAAAACGGCGTCTTCTCCGAGGGTCCAAAACCATTCACTTATCCAGCATCAAGAATAAGATCTCATTCAACCGCATCAAAGATATGGTCAATATCCATGAGCAACACTTTTTCTTTTTACTCGAGACGGGAGATGTGTACCTCTTGAAAAACCAGGCCAATTCCAGTGATCCTGGCCCGCAAACAAAAAACATGTACGAGTTGGTGCTCATCAGCCATGGGGTCGAGCGAGTGGAGGTCGGGGAAATCGAATTTGGCCCCGAAAAAGCAAGGCCGATTCTCAGCCTCTATTTTGGCGAAAACATGCACGTCTATAATCTCGCTGAATTGCTTGAAGTGACCGACACTGGGGCCGAGGCGCCGTTGGTGGTGGCAGGCGTGGACCACGTGCCACGGACCGTGGCGGGGTGCAGGCCGGTGTCCATCCAAGCAGCCGGGTTCTTCCCGTTGAGACTCGTCCATCACAATATCCAGGGAGAAAGAACTTTGGAGGTGATGGGGCTAGAGTACCAGGTGTCCACACGCAGCAAGCATCTCCTCATGAGACCGCGCGTGGGCCGGCTCTTGGTGCTCAAGGACTTTGTCTACCACGACTTGATGAGGGGACACCCGTTGCAGGAGATTCATGCCAACTACCTGGCTTTCAAGAGCTATAGCTACTGCTTGGAGCTTTTGCTCGTCAACACGGTAGACGAGCCCGAGCAAATGTCCAAGGTCACGGGCCTCGTCCACGAATGTCCCAACATGAACCAGATCTACGTCAGCTTTCTCCGCAAAATCGAGGCCAGCCACTGGAGCCTGTTTTTCTCGATGTTGGACATGAAGCCGTTGGAGTACATGAACGAGTTGCTTTCGAGCCAGGATGTGGATCTCTGCTACTCCTTCTTGAACATCTACCTCAACCACAAGAGAGAGCATGGCGACGAGGACCAAGAATTGCTTGGCCAAGACGAGCAAGCCGTGGTGCTTCACATTCTACGGATGTTGAAGACGAGCAAGCGCTGGGACCAATTCTTGGAGCTCTGCCGGTACATCAAGTTTCTTCAGCCCGAGGGCCAGATTTTCGAGGAGATCCAGATATTGGCCAATGACAGAGGAACCTACAAGTGATGATCACCATCTCTGCCCATCACTGAATTATTGAATTATTGAATTATTGAATTACTGAATTACTGAATTACTGAATTACTGAATACTGAATTACTGAAGCACTGAATTACTGAATCACTGAATCACTGAAATTACTGAATTACTGAATACTGAATCATTGAATCACTGAATCACCGAATCACTCTTGGGATCCGACCCGCACAAACCTGCATGACTGGCCAGGTCAAAAGATTCTCACGGTCATGTGCTCCCTGCAGTCCGGCGCAAGGCCCGCGCACGACGTTTCCACCAACCAAAAGTCTCACATTACCTACTACAACCTCCACCATGACGCTTGCAACCGAATTCGCCGAGACAACGCGTCGCTCGCTCACCCACGCGGACATGCGCTTGCGGGTGCTCCATCTATACCGGCGGTTCATCCGCAACTCCAAGGAATTCTCCGACTTGTACGAATTGGACATGCCCATCTCCAACGTCAAGACCAAGATCAGACAAGAGTTCGAGAGGCAGCGGTTTGTGAGCGACTTGGCGGTCACCAACGTCTTGTACGCCAAGGGCCAGATGGAGTTTCAGGAGTTGGTCAATTTCTGGAAGCAGCAGTGCCACGTGTTGAGGTACTTTGAGGACCAGGAAGCTTATGGGGCCGTGGACAAGAACGACTTTGTGCGGAACTTTTTGAGAGGGAACTAGGAGCAATTGCATATCAACTAATATAAAAAGAGACTAGTGAATGTAGAACGAGCTGTGGCGAGGTGATGGTGTGGTGTGGTGTGGTGTGGTGGGGTGTGGTAACGACATGGTAATGGCATGGCTAGCTTGATCTACTACCCCTGAACTATATCTGCTCCATGCGCTACGCATCACACACTACTGAAATTAATTAAGATGAAATAAAGATGGTGTCTCATACAGGCCGCATGGGGTATTGGGTATTTCGTGGCCCGCGCTGGTCGCAGACTACTCCATATTGTCGGCCATAGGAGCCTCCTCGTTATCGTAGTCGAACTCCTCGTCCTCCTCCACGCTGGCTTCTTGGTATTGCTGGTACTCACTGACCAAGTCGTTCATGTTAGACTCGGCCTCTTTGAACTCTAATATGTCCATTCCTTCGGATGTGTACCAATGCAAAAACGCCTTTCTTCTGAACATCGCACTGAACTGGTCGCCGAGTCTCTTGAACAACTCCTGGATCGAGGTGGAGTTTCCAATGAACGTGGCCGACATGTCCAAGTCCTTGGGTGGTACCGAGCACACGGCGGTCTGCACATTGTTGGGGATCCACTCCACAAAGTAATCGGCGTTGCGGGTTTGCACCTTGTGCATCTCGTCGTCCACTTCCTTAACCGACACCTTGCCTCGGAAGAAGGCGGCTACCGTCAAGTAGCGCCCGTTCCTGGGGTCTGATGCCGCCATCATGTTTTTGGCGTCAAACATCTGCTGCGTCAACTCAGGCACGGTCAAGGAGCGGAACGACTTGGAGCCAAGCGCAGTCAATGGGGCATACCCAACCATGAAGAAATGCAATCTGGGGAAAGGCACCAAGTTGACGGCCAACTTTCTCAAGTCCGAGTTCAACTGGCCCGGGTACCGCAACGACGTGGTGACTCCGGACATCACTGATGACACCAAGTTATTCAAGTGGTCGTAGTTTGGTTGCGCCAACTTCAAGGTCTTCTGGCAGATGTTGTACAAGGCCTCGTTATCGATACAGAAGGTCTCGTCGGAGTTCTCCACCAACTGGTGGATGGACAAGGTCGCATTGTAGGGCTCTATGACGGTGTCAGAGACTTTTGGCGATGGTACCACGGAAAAGGTGGCCATCATTCTATCGGGAAACTCTTCTCTGATTCTGGATATCAACAAGGTACCCATTCCGGACCCCGTGCCTCCACCCAACGAGTGAGTGATTTGGAAGCCCTGCAAGGAATCACATCCCTCGGCCTCTCTTCTGATAACATCCATCACGGAGTCAACCAACTCAGCACCCTCGGTGTAGTGACCCTTGGCCCACACGTTGCCTGCCGAGGACTGGCCGAAAATGTAATTGTCGGGGCGAAACAAGTTGCCGATTTTGGATGACTTGACGGAGTCGATGGTACCGGGCTCCAAGTCCACAAGTACTGCACGGGGAACGTACTTTCCTGAGGACGCCTCGTTGAAATAGACGTCCAACTTGGCCTTTTGGATGCCTTCATCGCCGTGGAACACTCCACTACTGTCCAAGCCATGTTCTCCGCAGATGGTTTCCCAAAAGGCTGCACCGATCTGGTTACCACACTGGCCGGTGGACAAATGAATCTAGACGTTAGTACAGAGCATGGATCGAGCCCACTGCAAAAATGCATAAGAGGGAGGCTTTGTGAAAGAGCCGGTTCTGGCCACGTTTGGTATGGAGTCTTGGAGCATCAGGCAGCCGGATGGCAGTTAAACTAGGGCAATTCCATTCTTCGATATCATCCCAGCGCCAATAGGAAATAGGAAGGCTGTTCAAGAGCCGAACACGGAGCACGCCCCGCAACACATGGTGAGAGATGAGATGAAGGCGGGATCGAGTCCTGCGAGGAATGGAGACCGAATCAGGCACGCATGAATAGATCCCTGCAGGATTTAGCGGTATTTTGCTCTGGTGTGGGACACGAGTTGACAGGGCAGGTGATTCAAATGCTTCGGGAGGGGGTGACCAGGCGGAAAAGGCTGATTTCTTGGACGAGGATGGAAATGAGGCCGGCTGGCGTGATTTGTATATTGGCGCTGATCTATCATTGTTTCTTATAGGACGGGCATGTGGATGTAGCAATAACCGGGGAAAGCGGACGGACGTGAGCACGCGACCGAAAACATGAACAACATACAATTTCTCTCATGCTTGAAAAGATGGATCGGGTATAAAGGAGTACGCAAGCACCTCACCACGAAATGTTTGTTTTCTGAGCGCCCATGCCGGTGCGCGCACACACATATTTCTGTTTTGGGCGGAAAGTAAACTCGCGATTCAGACGGTGCACGGGACGAAACGAGCTTGAAACAGCGCCGGGTAGAAGAAGCGGGCGCGGCGGCTGACCGCTCGACCTGAAACACGCCGTTGAAATGGGAGTGGCTGCTGGGGGCTGATCCAGCTAAATCCCAACGCCATGGCCGTCGCCTCCTGGGCCGCCTCCTCTGGTACCGCCGGTTTGTCTGGAATCCGGCATATAATCTCGGCCTCTGCATATACTTTTGCGGTGTTAGCAAAGTCACCTGTCCAAGTCTACATCTCTGGGTTCTCACCAAGTACGACCGCACACGAATGTCAGGGTGGCTTTTCCTGCACCAGTACAACCATCCGAGTGTTGTATGCAGGTTTTCCACACCACTACACTCTACACCCTATATCTACACCCTATATCTACACCCTATATCTACACCCTATATCTACACCACTATATTTACACCACTACACTATCCCCTGTGTATTCGCACCATCACTGTAGAGTCTGCATCCGCATCCAAACACGATACACCGGGCGCCACGCAGTAAGCAGGGACACATGTCCAGAGGCTGCTGTATATCCTAGGGGCAGTGTTCTAATTTCTTGAAGAGGAGCGCACTTCCCATTACAGCTAGCTACATTGTATAAGCCGTAGTGGGCCTGGTAATTCGAGCCATGTTGGCGTCCCAGGTTTCCTTGAATACCCTTGTAAGGTGACGGCCTTTATCTGGAGTGCACCTGCATCCATGGATGTTTACGGCCATTAGTGTCGTAATTGGCTCTTGTCCATTGTACTGTCATTGTAATGTCATTGTACTGTCATTGTACTGTTATTGTACTGTCATTGTACTGTCGTTGGTCTATCGTATAGATTTATTGTCGATTGTACTTGTCGATTGTACTTGTCGATTGTACTTGTCGATTGACCCGCCCCTCACCAATTCTGTGCCGTGTGGATCCATTTGGCTAAGCGCATCATGTTAATATGCGCGTTCCTGTCTTGGCCTTCCACATTCACCGTCATATGCCTGCACTGGGATACTTTCGACCAGAGCCAGATCTGTTCCAGGCTCGTTCGTCATGCAATCACTTCAACCTTGTTTTTGAGACGGCTTTTCCGTCTACTCTATTTTTAACCTCAGTTGTTAGTACCCACTTTTGCCTAATATGGACGTGTCACTGCGTAAATGTGAACACATGGAATGTAATCAAGAAAAGTCAAGACTCTTTGCAGTATCCATCCTGAAAACTGAACGTTCATCACTGATTGATCAATTACGGAGAATGGCTCTCTCCCAGACCCCGCCGCGTCACGTGATCGGCAGTTCGTCCTGCCGGGTGCTGGCGAGTGGTGAGGGAACGTGTATTAAAGGGTTAGACAGAGGGCGTGGAAAAGGGTGGATGGAGAATGGTAAGAGGAGAAAGGACGAAGGAACAGATTGGGTAAAGGACGAACGGACCGACGAACGGACCGACGAATGGAACGACGGACAGACATGGTCCAACCCTAGGGTGTGCTCGGGCTGGGCCGCCAAATTGCCGTTTCTGGCAACTCGCGCTCGGAGCCCCGCGTGCTCTCCTCGTAGTGTCTTGCCGAACATCCCCACCGAGTCAATCCACAGTCACTGGCGGGGGAAAAATCCATGATGTTGCATAAGTATACCTCGCCAACCCACAAAGCACTGCGTCGCCTCCAAACCAGGCCCATAGCATACGCCTGCACGCCGCAAGCAGCCTCCTGCACACAGGCCCGCGGTCAGCCCGAAAACTTGTCCATATCTTAAAGCTGCCAACATCCACGCCTGAGGCCCTTACCGTTCACCCATCCCGCACCTCCTCGCCCCGTTCTTACCCCATTCAGGCACCCACCCCCCCCTCTCATCCACCACAAGGAAACTGTAACTTCTGCGCGGCCTCTCTGCTTGCACCAAACCCGGCCTCTCACTAGCTCTGCCGTCAGCCAGCCCCTTCTCCAACATGTCCATCCAGAACCGGACGTTCGAGTTCCAGCAGTGTGTGTCCACGTTTGACAAAATCAACCACCAGAATAATGCCGCTCCTCCGAGTAGTGCCTCTGCGCCAGCCAAGAAGTCTAAGTTCTCCCGGCAGGCCAGCATCATTGCCAAGGATATCTCCCACACCACGGAGCTATTATCCAAACTAGCGCTTCTCGCCAAGAAAAAACCCCTTTTTGACGACCGGCCAGTGGAAATCGGTGAGTTGACGTACGTGATCAAACAAGACATTTTCAAGATCGAACAGAGCCTTCAGAACTTGCAGCGCTACGTCAAGGGCGACCCCAGCATCCCCGTCAACCTGCAGATCGGGCAAAACTCCAAGAACGTATTGAACCTCTTGAATTCGAAGATGAAGAACGTCAGCGGCGAGTTCAAAAACGTGCTAGAGTTACGGCAGAAGAACGAGCTTGTCAATAAGTCCCGCAAGGAGAAGTTCTTATCGTCCACCGCCAACCGTTCCAACAACTTCAGCGACGCGGGAGATAATGGCGGCAATAGCCTGTTGATGAACTTGAACGAGAACCCGTATCTTCTTCCGGACGCGCCCGCCACCTCCAATGACGCCGAGTTGCTTTCGATACCGGACCAGACCAAACAGCTTTTGTTGATGGAAGAGCAGACCAGCGAGTATCTCACGCAAAGAAGCAGCGCCGTGGAGACAATCGAGGCCACCATCAATGAGGTGGGCAACTTATTCCAGCAATTGGCCACCATGGTCACGGAGCAGGGCGAAACCATCCAGCGCATTGACCAGAACGTGGAAGACATTGACATGAACATCATGGGGGCGCAAAGAGAGTTGTTGAAGTACTTCACGAATATCCTGAACAACCGCTGGTTGTACTTGAAGATTTTCGGCGTGTTGCTTGCCTTTTTTTTCCTCTGGGTAGTGGTGAGCTAATGAACACCGCAGGTGACCACGCAAGTGACGGTCCGGCCATCGGTCGGTCAAGCCGCAGACGACGCGGTCGTCCGAAGCGTTCGAGTGGAGCCCAATCATTGATTGGGACTTATAGATGTACTTGGCCAGCCCGTGGCCGGGACGCGGCCTCAGCAGTCCGTCAAACCACAGGTGCACGATGGGCACATGGAGGATTTAATGCAGCGGCGGGCTTCACGGGACCAAAGGTTGCTGGTATGGCAAGGCAGCACGGACTTATAAATCAGCAACACCATATTAAGCAGGCATACAAGCGTAGGCGCCAGCCCGGCGTGGGCGTGCGCAGCCCATTCATGCGAGGACAAAATCCTTATCACCACACCGCCCTCAGGGCCATACACCGCCATGTGGAGCTATGTTTTCGGCGGCAACAAGCAGCAAAAGAAGGAATTGCCCAAAAAGGCGATTGTCGAGTTGAGAGAGCACATTCTGATGCTCAACAAGAAACACGCCCACCTAGAACTGCAGATCAATGACCAGGATGCCCTAGCCCGCAAGCACATCTCCAGCAACAAGGCGTTGGCCAAAAACGCATTGAAGCGCAAAAAGGGCTACGAGGCCAACTTGATGAAGATCGAGAACCAGATTGACTCCTTGGAGACCCAGTTGACGGCCATCGAGAGCGCCAACTTGAATTTGGAGACCATGAAGGCCATGAAGCAGGGTGCGTCAGCCATGAAGCAGATCCACGGCGAGTACGACGTGGACAAGGTGGAGAACACCATGGATGATATCCGCGAGCAGGTGGAGTTGGCGGACGAGATCTCAGAGGCCATCTCCAGGCCGGTGGGAGCAGAGTATGTGGATGAAGACGAGTTGGACGAGGAGTTGGCCGCGTTGCAGGAGGAGGAGGGGGAGAATAAGGCCCACCGCGAGGCCCAAACGCAGCCGCTGCGGCCGCTCCAGCATGCTGAATTGCCTGACTTTCCTGCCGTTGCCAAGACAAAGCCTCAGGCTTCTACGGAGGACGATGAGGACGAGGAGGCCCTCCGGGCGTTGCAGGCAGAAATGGGATTATAATAAGACTTCTTGCCAACCAGGCGTTCCATTCATGGGACGACCAGCTCCGGTGTCAGCCAGTGTCAGCCAGCGCCAGTCAATATGAGCCAGCGCCAGTCAATATGAGCCAATGCCAGTCAATATGAGCCAGTGCTAGTCATTGGAGCTCTGGTCAGTGTGCCCGCTGATTGACATAGCTTTACGTGGCTACTCTAGGCAGTTGCTTAGCGGGACTCCTCTGCTGAGACCGACCTCAGTGTCTTGATGGCTCTATTCATACTGAACTGCCAAGGTTAATGCGTGACATTCACTGCTGAAAGGGTAGCTTGCTTGCCGAATCGACACCCTGATCGTGATGCTCCGTGGATGGAGAGGGAATGTGCTTGAGGAGTATGATTGCGACATAGCTGGATCCTGTCCAAGCCACCACTCCTACTGGAGCTAAATAGCTCACTGATTTAATTTACGAGAAACAATAAACTCACCTAGAGCCTTCGGCTGAACAAATCAACCGGGGTCTTATTGGATTCGCCGCCCGATCGCTTTTTGTTTCCTAGGCTCTTCTAATGCCTCTGATTGCTCTAGGCCCTTCACCTCTTATCTAACTCTTTGCTTCACCACAAATAAAATGGTTGTTTTAATTTGACGAGCTGTAGTAGGTGGCTCCAGGTCCCCCCGGAAACCCACCCCCCGAACCTTGCTTGCTCGGGGCCAAGGGTGCACCTTTGCGACCGAAAGCAGACCGGGGCTGCGGCACATCGCCCTGTGCCACCCGCTGCCGGTCGTGCTCGAGAAATTCCTTGTATCCAGGCCGCGTGAATGAGCCTTGGGTGTCGTAGGCAATATTGGCTTTTTGGGGAGGAAGAGAGTATGTTCCGGGTGGAATGCCATTGCTGCTTTGCCCGTAGCCACCGTCACTTCCATTTTGGGGATTCCTCAGTACACCGGCTTGACTCCAACTGGGCGTGTCATCGCTGAAAGAATTGGACTTCTTCTCCTCTGGATATTCATCGGGACCGAGATTGCTATACTTGGACCCTTGATCATATTCCGAGTGGGACGCGAAAGCTGGGGGCTGATCCAGGGTCCCCTGGTTTTGCTGGTTCTCTTGCAGCTGCTCATAAGAAGGAGGCTCAGGATTCTCAAACCCCTCGGCATTGTTGCTTGTGTGGCTGGGATGCATTGGCGAAAGACTTCAACCTCTGGCTGGTGTGGGATAGCCACAGCAACTGTGGATAGACCCTTGCGAGAGGCACCACGTGGATCGGCACGTGCGCCTGCACACGCCACCTGGGACACGAGGGCGTGGGCGTATGCGAATCACGTGCCGCACGCCCGGGGCGGAAATTTTCTCCTACTCATGACTCCACCATCGCCAATGAGTACCACCCCGACCAGACTTCTCCACATCTCGAAAACCTTCGTGCGGGGCAAGAAGGATACCGCCGTCAATGCTGCCACACAGAGAGTAGTGAACCAGCTCTCGGCGCTTTCCGCCTCCAGAAAGCAGCCCAAGCTTTTGAAGCTTTCCCCTGAAGACTTGATTAAGCATAAGACAATCACAAACGCATGGAAGGTTTTCCTGAGGAAGGCCGAGCGGAAGCAAAGCAATCAGTTGAGATTGCAGTATAACAGTATGCGTGACGCCATGACCGAGTTAAAGACCATCAGTCCCGAGTTGTACGAAGCTGCCAACGCTAAGGAAACTAAGCGCTTCCCTTTGGAGTTGCGCGTGCCTACCGATTTCCCGGCAAACAAACCTTGGGTGTACAACTATAAGAAAACTTAGGCATCATTGCGTCCTCTGAATCCACTCTCTTAAACCAGGTTTCTTCAAAACATGTTCACTTGCTGAGACAATCGCTCCGTTTTTGTTTGAACTGAATCCTTGGGCTCCGGGGCAGGCTATCTGGAAGTGCAGTCTCCAAGAGCCATTGATATTGATTTCAAAAGAGATTGAATTCAAGAGCTTTCTTATTCACACTCATCGAGTCGTCAGAGAAAATCCGGCTTACCCTGGTAATTGCAATGATTGAGACTGCTTGAGGGCTGGAGAAGTGCCTGGAAAAGTTTGAGCAACTGGAAACGTGGGCGTGTTTGGGTTTGAGGCGCCCCATCATTATGCTAGCCGCGGGGCTATCATGGCTTGTAAATATCAAACGCATAACTCATATTCAATAAGCAAAGGCTTATTATGGACCTAGGCCTTCTTTCTTCTCCCCGGAGTTCCCCCGTTGGCCTCTTTTCCTGAAGGGGCCACCGGCTCCACCGAGTCTTCGTAATCATCGAGATCCGGTACCCCTGAGGCTAGGCCTTGTTTTTTCATGAGGGTCTTGACATGTGTGCCCGAAGACAAGCTGAATATATGGTCTTCGTCATTGTATACGAGCTTGCGTTTGCTGGAGCCACCCGAGGAGATTTTAGCAAAATTGTCGAAACCCTTAACAATGTTCCCATAGGTGCTTTCGTTGAAGTACTCCAACTCCTTTTCGTAGATTTGCTCCTCGAGTTCCAGAAGCTTGGTATCTATTTCGTTTTTCTTCAAGATCTGCCGCGTGAGATCATTTTTGAGTTTGGTATACTGGTCGATCGAAGGACTTTTTTTGCTCATAGCGGTGCTGGGGTGTATGTGGATGTGAATCTGGCACGCGAACATCACCAGACGCACCAGTGCACCACCCTAAGGTCAACTGGTTCTTCAAAGAAAGGCGTGCAAAAGAATCCAGCTGCCATGAAGTCTGAATTGGACGAAAGCCAGTTCATTTGCGTTAAATTTGTCTCGGGCTATTAACCTTGACATGCATTTTGGTTGCAAACTGAAGCAGCACCACACAAAGGCAAAAAAGGGGGCAGCACAACGAAGAGGGCAGGCGGGCTTTTTATATTCAGGGACAGTGCTACGACACAAGATGAAACAAGGGGTGTACATTACAGGTATACACTATGTACAACATGTGGGCCACAAAGGTACTTGGGCCCGGCTCGAAGCACTCAAAACCGAGGCTACCTTATGGGAACACGAGTCCACAATGCGTTAAGCGAGGTTGCGTCAGCTCGCAGGTTTTCCGAGGTGGCGCCATGTACGCCATGCCGACCATTAGTAGGGCCCCGGGAATTGGTAGCAACCATGCTACAAAGAGCAATGCTCAATTTGCCCTACCGACCATTATTATTGAGTCCGGGGGAGCGTACGCCGGGTCGATTGAGCTGAGACAGACGCCAGGTAAATTAGGTCGTGCGAAGGCGAATGCGCTCAGCCGGAGTTCCTCAAACTTCGATCGAACCCACTTTCCTTTGGGCAGGCACCGTATGCGCATAAAAAGTCCGACTGCCGAATCTCACGCAGCCACACCTCGTCACAGTTAACTAGTACCCTCGTATGAAGGCCGGACCGGCGTAACCCATTTGCACCAAGCTTGTTCGAAGCTGCAGGCGTATGTATGATTCGTCTCCGGATGACTCATGCCTTACCGTATGCAACAATGCAATGTGACGTTCCGTGTTACTTTTTTTTGTGGTCGCATGACAGCGGGCATGTGTGGTCCACGCTCTCAGATATAAATTAACCTGAATCCGCACCACCCTTCACCCTAATTTTTCCCATCATTAATCACAATTGAAAATGGCCGTCACTAAAATCCACGCTCGTACTGTCTACGACTCCAGAGGTAACCCAACCGTCGAGGTCGACCTTACCACTGACAAGGGATTGTTCAGATCTATCGTCCCATCCGGTGCTTCTACCGGTATCCACGAGGCTTTGGAATTGAGAGACGGGGACAAGTCCAAGTGGTTGGGCAAGGGTGTCACTAAAGCTGTTGCCAATGTTAATGACGTTATTGCTCCAGCTTTCGTCAAGGCCAACATTGACGTGACCAACCAGGCTAAGGTGGACGAGTTCTTGAACTCCTTGGACGGTACTCCTAACAAGTCCAAGTTGGGAGCCAACTCTATCTTGGGAGTTTCTTTGGCTGCAGCCAAGGCTGGAGCTGCCGAGAAGAACGTGCCATTGTACCAGCACTTGGCTAACATTGCCGGATCTAAACAATCTCCATTTGTTCTCCCAGTTCCTTTCCAGAACGTGTTGAACGGTGGTTCCCACGCCGGTGGAGCTTTGGCCTTCCAGGAGTTCATGATTGTGCCAAACGGTGCTTCCACCTTCTCCGAGGCCTTGAGACAGGGATCCGAGGTTTACCACAACTTGAAGACCTTGACCAAGAAGAAATACGGCCAATCTGCCGGTAACGTCGGAGACGAGGGAGGTGTCGCCCCAGACATCGGCTCTCCAAGAGAGGCCTTGGACTTGATTGTCGACGCCATCGAGAAGGCTGGCTATACTGGAAAGATCGGTATCGCCTTGGACGTTGCTTCGTCTGAATTCTTCAAGGACGGCAAGTACGACTTGGACTTCAAGAACCCAGACTCCGACAAATCTAAGTGGTTGACTGGTGAGCAATTGGCCTCTTTGTACGAGGAGTTGATCAAGGAGTACCCTATCGTGTCCATTGAGGACCCATTCGCCGAGGATGACTGGGAATCCTGGTCCCACTTCTTCACCAAGGTCTCTGACAAGATCCAAATCGTTGGAGACGACTTGACGGTCACCAACCCATTGAGAATCAAGACCGCCATCGAGAAGAAGGCCGCCAACGCTTTGTTGTTGAAGGTCAACCAAATCGGTTCTTTGACCGAGTCCATTCAAGCTGCTAAGGACTCTTACTCTGCTGGTTGGGGTGTCATGGTCTCTCACAGATCCGGTGAGACCGAGGACACTTTCATTGCTGACTTGACCGTCGGTTTGAGAGCAGGCCAAATCAAGACCGGTGCTCCCGCCAGATCCGAGAGATTGGCCAAGCTCAACCAAATCTTGAGAATCGAGGAGGAGTTGGGTGACAAGGCTATCTTCGCTGGCAAAAACTTCAGAACCGCTTCTACTTTGTAAGTGGTAAGCAATAAGCGATATGTATACGCCTGCTAGTACGCAATAAACGATAGTTCAGACTGCAATACCAATAAACAATGGTTAGAGTCAATAAACGATAATTGAGACTGCAGAACCAAGTAAACAATAGTTACTAACGAGGGCTGGTTAAGGGATGTACGGCTTTCACTGGCAAAGGACCGCTAACCTATGGCAGCCAAGGCCTCCTCGATTCTCTCGCACACTATACGAACCTCGTCTAGGGTATTGTAGAGAGGAACGGGGGCCAAGCGTATGACGTCAGGCCTGCGCTCGTCACAAATGATGCCATGGGCATGCAAATGCTGGTTCACCAGCTCCATGACGTTTTCGGAAGCCACTGGATGAGGCTGGAACAAAACAGAGATCTGGCAGCCTCGTTCGGCCGGAGTGTCGGGCGTAAGGATCTTGAAACCAAACATCGAAGCGCTTGCAGTTTTTGCAAGACAAAAGCGGGATTTCTTCAAGCAGCTTTCCAAGTACCCGGTGAGGGCCAAGCTCTGCTCCCGGAGGGGCTTCAAGCCGCCGGCCAGTTGAAGGACCAGCAAGGAGCTGTGCAAAGCCACACAGTCGAGCACGCTCGGGTTGGACTGCCGGTAAGAAAGCGCCGAATTGATGGGATCGAACACCTCCAACATCTTGAAGCGGTCTGCCGGGTTGTTACCCCACCAGCCGGCCAACCTAGGGGTGTAGGCGGATTTGGAGTTGTGCCTGGTGTGGTTTTCATGGACGAAGATGCCGCCAATGGCACCAGGACCGGCGTTGAGGTACTTGTAGGAGCACCACACTGCAAAATCGACCTTCCAGTCGTGCAAGCGCAAAGGCACATTGCCCACGGCATGCGCCAAGTCCCAGCCCACGACGATTCCGTGGTGCTGGGCGTGGCTTGTGATGGCCTCGATATCAAATAGCTGGCCGGTGTAGAACTGGATGCCGGGTAAGCATACGAGGGCGATCTCATCTTTATACTGGTCGATGGTCAGGAGGATTGATTGCGTGGGCACATACGTTTCGCCTGGGGGGACGTCCACCTGGATCAAATGCGACTGGTCGTAGCCATGGAGCTGCACCATGTTAAGAAAGGCGTAGTAATCCGAAGGAAACGCGTGCTTTTCGAACAAGATCTTAGTCCTGGTGCCTTGAGGCTTGTAAAAGGAGATGAGCAAAGCATTCAAGTTGGCGGTAAGAGAGCCCATGGCTGCCACCTCGCGGATGTTGGCGCCGACCACGGGGGCCAAGAGCTGGAGGAGGGGGAGATCAATATCCATCCACATTGTTCGGGACTTGTCTGGATGGTTGAAGTGGGCCTCCACGCCGCGCTGGGCCCAGGCATCCAACTCGGCATTGACGTGCCGGCGGGTGGCCTTGGGTAGAAGTCCGAGCGAATTTCCGCACCAGTAGATGCACGGGGCGTCTTTGCCAAACTTGTCGGAGTCGATGCCAAGGGACCCAAAGGTGGGAATCTCGAAGAGGTGCCTGAGCCCCGCAAAATGATCAGACGGGGACATGTCGGTCCCAGTGGAGTGGGGCCGCGCCGGTCAATCGCCGGCCACGTGACACGGCAAACGTGAGCCGCAAGTCACATGACACGAAGCCCCCTGGAGCCGGCCCCAACTGGCTGCAGTATCACATGAAACGCTTTGAGCTGAAGAGCGGACGGCCGGGGCGAGTCGAGTCTGCTTGGCATTGCGCTCCGGCTTCACCAAAACTCCCGGTCGTTTCTGATTAGGAACATCTGATCTTTGTGTGCGAGCATCCCATCGTTTGGGGTTGGGAGCGTCCGATCGTTTGGGGTTGCGAGCACCAAACCATTTGTGGTTACGAGCACGCTTGGGGAGTGCACCACCGTTTGGCCCCAGCCATAGTGCCCCTTTTTTACCACAAATTAAGGACAGGAAAGTAGGAACTGGAGGAGAACAACGACTTTGACAAAAGATGGAAATGGAATAAGACCATGCCTAGAAATGGTGGCGGGAAGAAAAGGCGTCGAAAGGGTTGTCAAAAAAAGCGCGGCAAAAGGAGGGAATAGGGCGGTGACAAGGAGGAAAAGGGCGGCAACAAAGAGGAAAAGGGTGGCAACAAGGAAGAAAATAGGGGCGCAACAAGGGAGGGGAAAAGGGAGGGGAGAAGGGAGGGGAGAAGGAATGTATAGAGAACGGAAGGTGCACATCGAAGTATTCCCAAGAAGCACCAACAAACGCCCAAACGCCCAAGGCGCAGGAGGTCGGAGTACCGGTGTGTAGACGGAAGCCTCAAAAAGGCGTGATGGTCGGAAGTCCGATGGATACGGGTGCATGAAGCGACGCGCAGTGACGCAGACTTGGGGCTCAGTTAGTTGCAAGTTCCAGGCGCATTACGAGTAGCTGGTAGTAGTGGCGCATTACGAGGAGCTGGTAGTAGTGGCGCATTACGAGGAGCCGGCAGTAGTGGCGCATGAAGGGTGGAGTGGCGCACGAGATCGCGAGGTACGGGTTTCGGACCACAATTGGCACCGGTGGCGCATGGGCAGGAACCCCAGTGCGCATACGCCTGGTGTATGGGTGTTTTCCCGGATGCTTCAAGCGCCAATTGCGAAACAGCACTGCTCCTCGGCCAATCCACCCCCACAATCTGCCTCGGTCGTTTTATTCCGGCTATGCCAGCGCAGCTAATCCGCCTCGGCCAAGTCTTCCGGTGCCAAGCTCGTATGCACCCCGGAGTGAACAAGCAGAAAGATGCGTCATGAGTCAAATTGCGCGAGCCAAGATTTTTCCGCTACCCCGCTATTGTGTGTTCGCAGGAAAATCGGCTGGTTTTGAACTGAGACAATGCGAATGCGACGCAAGGCGTGGTTACTTGTGAGACACGCGTGACTCCACACCTCGAGTCAGGGGTTGCGAGGAATGTTCCGAGAGTTGGATCCGAGGGGGTATTTCGGGTGTCCCTGGTCTGGCTTCTCTAAGAAGTGTACAGACCAGGATGGTTTGACTCGTGACCCCACGTTCATGTCGGCCGAGACAAATTTGGCGCGACCCCGGGGAGCCATATCAGCAGATAATTTCGCAAACGGGTAATCGGTACCGGAATTGAGCGTGCAATGTCAATGTTACATTTAACGGCTAACCGAGGAGATGCTTCAAGGAGAGGAACTCTGTTTCAAGAGATTCCAGGTGCAGAATTGACATACGACTACAGATACATGAAGCAGAGAAGCTCCGGCGCTGAAATTGCGTGCAGTGAAGCTGAGTGAAACAAAACATGCCACCGCCCGGCCCGGTACATATACACGAGGGGAAAAGAGCCGGTTTAAACGGACGTGAACCAAAAATGGCAGGTTTGAAGCACCTGGAACCAACGTGAAACAGCAGCACCAACTCTTTAGGCTAAAAAGCGTAGAGTCGGATTTGAAACGTACAGAGAAGCATGCACCGGCGAGTGGCAATAGGCATGGAAAGAGGGACACCGACTTACAAGGGTAGCGCACGGGGTGGGTGACCCGGGGGTGGTAGAGAAGACGGGGTGGGGAAACCGTGAATGGGAGACGCCGGGGTGGCGACGCAAAAGAAGTGGTAGTAGCGGCAGGCAAGAGGCGCATTCCTCATTTGCCACGTCAAGGCGCCTTGAAAGTAAATGTAGGTTTTGGTGAGGGGTGAGGATCTGTGGGTCGCTGTAAGATAAGATCCGTGCGCCAAGAGTCGTGCTCACATTGAGGGTTCCGAGATACGGAATTTTGCTCTCTCGGGTAGTTCCGCCTCAAAATGCCCCGTGAGAAAAAAATTGCTCCACGTGCAGATGCAGCGCCGGCATACACGCTCGGAATGGGATGATGTACTTAGTGGCCAAGTGGTTCTTGGCGGGCCGTACGGCCCACGACCGGTGGGGGCTATCTCTATTTCGACCCCAATCTCAGAAATCAAATTTTCCGAAACATTTTTCAGATACCAATAAAGAGCTGGTGCCGGGCCGGTATCCTCGTAAATTATCCCCGGGCCGAATGTCCCACTTGGCTTTCACGCCCGTCACGACGCATGCAGGCGTGACCTTGCCACACCGCAAAACGCGTATGCATTTGCATATGCCGGCCGGTGTCTCAGGGACGTAACTACACCTGCCCATAGCTCGCAGGAGGCGCAGATCCGGGGGTTTTGAGCCCCATCCGCGGAAGTCACATTTACCGTGAGAATGTTTTGATACCAATAAAGCCCAACATGAACTATACTATTGGTGAAGGAAAGCCGGCCTGAGGACCGCTGTTTATTGCTATGCCGCCAGCATGAGGGAGTCTCCTCTGCACTACCGTGAGACACATGAACTGTATGCAAGTACATGCGCGCAGCGCTCGGTAGTCGAGGGCACAATGCCCGTCGTGCGTGCTTGCATACGGTGCGTTAGCCACAGCTTTCTTTTTCTATCACATCTCGCGGATTAAGTGCGCAGATAAATGTGGCGAATGCGGCTGGATCCAGGGCCGTCTTCTGGGTTTAATGCAGGTAAAAATCGTCTTACGTGCCCATGCGTATGCTTAAGTAAGCCTTCTCTGAGGCGGCATTCGGGACCTCTATCTTTATTTCACCGCCTTTGAAGTGTCTTCTGCCCGTGTGTGCATACCGGGCCGAGGAATCTAGACTGGGCGATCGTCCCCAAAGTCGCGTCCCAACATATATCTTCCACTACGTGTGCATGCATATTTGCGCTCCTGCATCCCTAGAAAAAAATTGATTGGCCACATGTGGCGCGGGCGTTTACACGGAAGCTGCGGGGGGCCGAGCCCTCGGGGCGAGTGATGTCGCACTGCACACAAGACTGCTTGGCGACGTAATATGCTTTTTATAGAAACAGCGTACCTTGGAAATTACACACGTTGGGTAGAATTAGAAGACATGCTTGATAAAAGTGCTCGAGCCATCCCCCGCTGCCACCCGTCCGATGGTGGGTAGAATGGCCGTAAGGCAAGTCGCAGTGCCGAGGGTTGACCATGCGGGCGCTGACTTTGCCGGCGGCCGCCGACTACAGTACTGTGGTGGTATGCCGTCTCCTGTGACTAATCACCGATGTTTGCAAATTGCAGATTTTCGCAGGCGATCGCAGGTCCTCGCCGACCTTGACAAGACGTTGCAAATAACTCACAAGCTCTTTACGTGCCCCATACATGGCGCCCTGCGGTGTAACTTCCACGGCGGCGCCCAGCCCGGTATGCATTTCGGATCACATCACTATAGGCTTCTCTGACATGACGTAGGATCATGCAAGCGACATGACGGAACATGGAAACTCGGGGTACTACTGTCACGTGCTGCCGACCACGCGCCGCACGATCTCCACACTTGTGTCACGACGTACAGGGAATCTCGGAACCGGGATGTTCCATCTCGGAAAATCGGAGTTGCCAAAAAGGGCAACCACCACGGTAAGGTTCAGAAAGGACTTGGTAACTCCCAGCGAGGGTCAGTGATGTTCTGAGAGGAGCGATATCGGGAACGTAGCGAAGATGTGAAGATAGTGAAGATGTGAACGAAGCGATGCCGTGAAGGTAGTGAAACACCACTGAAACACTACTGGAACACCACTGAAACACTACTGAAACACTACTGAAACACTACTGAAACACTACTGAAACATCAGTAGAACAGTAGAAAAGCACCAACCCCAGACGCCCTATCTCCCTATTGCAACTATGGTTTCACCCCGCCCAATGCCACATGCGCGTAGACACAACATGGCACCATCTCGCACCGTCCGCAGCACGTGGCACAGCTACGTGGCACAGCTACGTGGCACAGCTGCGTGGCACAGCTGCGTGGCACGGCACCATGGCGAATTCGGTGTGCATGCACACTGTATGCATGTGACGACTCATTTCTGGTTCACGCGTGTCGTGGAGATTTAGCCGCCTGCTCTGGCTCGCACTAGCCACGGTTCTCCCTTGCTTCGTATATGTGCGCGAGCACCAGCACCACTCGCCACTTGAGGCTATTCGAGGTTGAGACTTGCGCACAAAGTGGCTGGTGGGCGCTTGAAGCCGAGGCCCCGAGTCCCTGACCACACATGAAACAAATATGCTTAATGAGGGCTGGTAGGAAACGGCCGGGCCCAAGCTCAAGGCCATAGCACGTTATGCCGACCCGGGGAGAAATCCCCGTGGCTCGAGGCCCGGAAGTGATGTGGACGCGTGATATCCCAGAGCGGTAAATGCAGACGCATGTCTCGAATGCATGATTGTGCGCAGTCCATGCGTTCTCCATGACGTCAGGATGCACTAGCCTCATATTACATCATCTGGGACAATGCAAAGCGTAGCCGAGTATCCACCCCGGTAGTCTCGGCAAGTGCCGTGGGCACGCAGAATACCGGGAATCATAAAACACACCCGACAAGGGCCTACCGCCTAGCCCTGTGGCAAGGTGCTTTAACCCAGGGCCGGAAGTCGTTTTTTACTCCGTACCAGGGCCTTCGTGGCAAGGATCCCATGACCGCGCTCGCGTAAAACGACGTGGAATGCATTGCATCATACGTCTGCATGCGGGTGACGTATACTTCGCCCGGTGTCTCAAAGCCGGCTCCACTTGCCGAAGTGCTCCCGGCGGTTCCACCGTAGCGTCCCGAGGATATTATTTTACGAGCCATGATAAGTCCCCATTTAAAGCAGATTATGGGAAACGAATATGGGGGAAAATCTTATTGGCGAGGAGATACGGCCAAGGGGCACTTGCCACGGTGTGGCTAGTGGGGCGAATGAGGTTCTCGACCGGGCCACAAATATGCACTGCGAGCTTATGCGCATGCATGTGATGGAATGAAACGAGTGGTTTTCCCAGCATGCAAGGCGGTTGATTCTGTGCGGAGGTGGCCAAGTTGCCTGCACGTACCCGCAAATCCGCCCTCTCATCCATGCCTATAAGCGGACAAGTCTCGCGGCAAGGGTGAATGCGTGAGAAAATGCTTACATGAAAACACGCATGCACGCATGCCAATATGCACGGCGAGGTGCGTGTGCAGCGGGTGGCCATGCTTCGTAACCCAAGTGACGCAGCACCGGGTCATTCTGATCTTACCTGTAGGCACATTGCCATATAAATATGTCTCAATTCGCCCCCCTTACTCAGTCGCAGCCCCTTATTCCACACACACACCTCCTCTTACAATGGTATACTCAACCGAAGCCAGCAAGTGGAGAGCATACCAGTTCTCGGACCCCTTCGCCACTGGGTCGTTCGTGGTGTGCAACAAAATCGACACCAGGTTCTGCCGCCCCGACTGTGACGCCCACCCCATCACCGAATTGAGGTCCGAAATCAAGTTCGTCGACCTGGCTGCCGACGCCGTGCGCTTGGGTTACACGCTGTGTGACCTGTGCAACCCTGCCCAGGCCCCTTCCATCAACGTCAACCTCTTATTGAAAACAGTCAAGACCATCAACGCCTCCATTGGCTTTGTCCATCCCCTCCTCGACGACGACGAGGACAAGGTGCAAGAAACAATCAAGGAAAACATCATTGGCCACGACCAGCGTCGCCAGTCGTTGCCCTCGAACGCCTACTCCAAGAACACCAAGACCGTGGCCTACTCCATGACCAAAAACGACTCGGAACACTACCGCCTCATAGACTTGGCGTGCCGCCACCTTGCTCTAGCCGCCGCAAACTCCATCTTCTCCGAGCCGCTGTCGGCCAGCTCGCCTACGTCGCTGGGCGGTAGCCCCAAGGAGGAGGTCGCAACAAAGAAAAAGTCCGGCAGAAAGAGACGCGGCGGCGTGCTCGGCTTCAAGGAGCTCGCCACCAAGTCCAAGCTTTCCGCTTGGCACTTCCACCGCGTCTTCAAGAGCATCATTGGCCTCACCCCTAAGACCTATGGCGACATGTGCTGGGAATACTTGGAGAAGGAGCGCGACCAGATGTCGCCCCTGTTCAAGCCGGCCGCCTCCGCTGGCTCGGAGGAGTCCGGCAGTGACGCATTGAGGCCGCTCTCCTTACATGACCACGAGGATCGCCCTCTTCCAGAAGGGTCTGGGGCCGTGCAGAAGCCAGTCTTCGCTGCCACCCCAAAGCAGACAAGACCCGGCCCTACCTCTGCCCTGCAGCTCAACATACCCACGTCCGCCGGTGGTCACCCTATCGGCGCCCGCCCCAAGAATACACCTTCGGCCAAGAGCTCCAAGAAGGGTGGAGTGGAGCCCGCTGCTGGCAAGAAGCGCAGCGCCGCACATCTCGAGGGTGAGCCTGAACCCAAGAGATATGATGCCGGCCCGTTTGACGACGTGCTGCTTTCGCTTGACATGTCGGACAACAAGGACTTTGACTTTGGCTCGCGCGCCACGTCCGAGCCCAACTTGGCCGCGGCATACAGCCTGGTGGGCTTCCGCCCGCTGTTTACCATGCCGTCGGCCAACCCCTTGTCAGGGCCTTACTCGTTGGACGTTAACCCATCAAGCCACTTCGCCACCTACGAGATGGGCGGCCCCGCCTACGAAAGTGGCCTGGCCCAAAGCGGAACCTCCCACAATTCGCCCGAAGTCAATTACGAAACGTCCTCGCCCGGAGTCCGGTTCGAGGCCAGTCCGCCAGACCTCTGCTTGGATCTCGCACAGCCCCAGTTCCCCGTGGCCCAGGTGGCTCCGCACATGACCATGCATCAGGACGGGTACCACCTCCCGTCGTTTGCCTTGGACAATGACTTCCCTGCGGTCGACATATCGCCGATGACTGTGAACACCGAGCCTTCGCTGGACATGGGCAACTCGGGCTTGGAGCTCGACGGCTCAATGTCCTTGTACTTCAATCCTCAGGTGGACTTGGGTGTGCTCGACAACTACGTGGCCCCGGACAATGTGCCTGAGATGGCAATATATGACGACAAGAAGCCCTTTGATTTGGCGGGCGATCCCATGATGGCCGGCATCAACGACATGCTCATGGCCAGCGGGTACTAATTGTGACGGTTATAGATAGTGCGGGCACTAACAGAATATAGAGAAGCGTGAATATAAATCGCTTAATCAATTATGGTGCAGATTGCGTAGGCCAAAGTAAGAACTTCAAAGGCGGGAAGCTAGTGCACTGGAGGGCGCATGGGGCGGTACTGCATATAGAGCACTGCGCACGTGCTGCATGCTCGATTGTCGAGTGCCCAACACCTTTGGGCCCCGGAATTCGTCGACTACAGAAATTCAGGCATAGGACATATTCGGCGTATTTATGCATATAGGGTATCAGATGTACGCGGTATCAGATGTACGCTGGTATCACCATGTAAAACGGGAAAGAAGAACGAAACGGGCGTGTTGATCAGCGAAATTATAGCCAATAACAGGCTGCAGACGTTGCGGGCGGCGGAGTCGGAGAAAGATGGAGGCTGTTTCAACCGCGAATGCGGTTTGCGTGCGGTCACATGGCGTGCATCCACGTGGGAATCTGCGTGGTTCATGCCACAGCAAAGCCACGTCATGGCATGCACACACGCTGTCGCGCGCGGCCACGCTGGAGAAGGATCCAACCATTTCCACATGCGGCTCCGCTGCGCTGGCGTCGTGCCGGCAAACGGGGCACCCTCGTTCAGCCAATAGATGCACGTGAGGTACGCGGGTCTGGGAGTTTCTCCAGCGGCTCTCTTTGAGCCCGAGCTTTCCCCCAAGCGAGCGCGGGGCTAACGGCTGCTGGAATCCCTAGGAACTGGGCGCATTTGTTTTTGAGGCAATAAACAATGTAGCGCAGAAAATTGCAGTAGACCCAAACAAAGCAGGGAAATTGCAGCGAGTTGCAGTGGACCCAAACAAATCAGGGTAATTGCAGTGAAATGCAGCGAAATGCAGCGAATTGCAGCGAAATGCAGCGAAATGCAGCGAAGACTTGCGGCATCCAAAATGCATCGGCGCGCAAGCCATACACTTCAGCCTCGCAGATATGGTTCATCGTGAAGAAGTTCTCCGGCCCATGAGAACAGCAAGATCCTCGCCCAATCATCAAGCCCATCACAGCTCGCACCTCTGACACATTATTTCCACCTTGGGAGAACGGCGCCGCCATTCCACGCCTTGGGGCCTAGGGCAAGAGAAGGTCAAACCGTCTCCCGGCCGTGGTTTCACTTGGACTCTTCGTACTCCGCCACCCTCTGCTTATTCTCCCGTGCGGCCTGCACAAGCTGCTGGAACGCCCCCGAAGCTGCAGACGTCTTGCCCTTGGCATCTTCCCGCTCAACATCATTCAAGGCCTTAGACACGTCCTTCCACTTGGAAAAAGAGCCGCCATCTTCGGACCCCGGTGTGCGGGTTTGCTGCTCGTACACCCCGCCGCCCTCGCCAAACAAGTCAATCTCACTGGGGTCGTCGTCGCCATCGTCCTGCATATCCTTCAACTTCAGGATCTTGTTCTGCAACTTGACCATTTCGATCACCTGGCGGAACTTCTTTTTGCCGTCGAAGTGCTGCTTCAAGTTTGGCAACAAGTCGGCGCTGCGGTGTTGTGAGGCCGCACTCACCAACCACGGGTCGTTGAGAAGCTGGTCCGCGGAGGCCCGTTTATCCGGGTCATACTGTAAGGCCTTGATGATGAAGCGCCGTGCATCCTTTGACACATCCCGCCAGTAGTCGGCGTGGAAAATCACCGCATTGTTGTGCCGGACCTCATGGATGAAGTCCGTCGCGTTTTCCGACCGGAACGGCGAGTACCCGCAGAGGATGGTGTAGGTCACCACGCCGAGAGACCAGATATCACAGGGCTTGCCGTGCCCTGTGGCGAGAATAACTTCGGGCGCCGCGTATCCAAAAGAGCCCGCGCTGGACATCAACTTCTGGTTGGGGCCCTCCAACTTCTTGGCGATGCCAAAGTCCGCGAGCACGATCTTCGACAGGCTTGTCTCGTCGAGATACAACACGTTCTCCGGCTTGATGTCTCGGTGCACAATGTCTTTCTTGTGGAGGTAGCTGATGGCGTCGAGAATCTGCACCACCACCTGCGAGGCATCGTGCTCGGTAAACCGGCCCTGTTGCACAATGCGGTCGAACAACTCGCCACCGGTGGCCAACTGCGTGACAATGTAGAACTTTTCCCGCGACTCGAACCAGTCAACAAACCCCACGATGTGGGGGTGCTTCAACTGCTGCAATAACTCCAACTCGTGCTGCACAATGTCTTCTCTGCCTTTCAAGGCTTTCTTCAAGATGATTTTGACCGCCACGTCTTGGCCTGTCTCAACGTTGCGGGCATACCGAACAATCCCGAATGACCCTGCCCCAAGCGTGCGCCCAAACGTGTAGTTGGCCTTGCGGTTGTAAGATTCCGGCTGCCCGGAGATCTTATTAAGGATCTTTTTAACCTCCATTGGAGAAGATCAGCAAGCTGGGATTTGAAATGTTCAAAATGCAACTGGTGCGAGAGTCAATTTCTTGGGTTAAACAAATGCTGATGCCTTCACGATTCTTGCGATTGGTCTGGCAGAGGGCTTCGAGACTAGGTTCTTCGTGCCGCTGGGGTTGTTGCTTTGCAATGGGTTCGTTTTTGCAATGAATTCGTCTTTGCAATGGATTCGTCAGTCTCTTCTTCCTGCTTGTTAATGGGATGTTGGAATTGGGCGGCTCAAATTCGGGGTGTGTGGCTGCGATCCCTGGTGAAGGGGGCTCCAAGAAGCTTCAGCGAGCTTGTTGGCCAAGTCGGGGGCGTGCCGGGAACAAATGTCGGCTTCAGAACCCGCACTGCGCGCGCCCGCCATGTTTTCATAATCGCCCTATTTTCGCCGCAATCTTGGGCGCGTCGCCTCCTGATGGCAACATCCATAATTGATATGCTGCAAATCCGCCCACCCGCTGGCCTGGGCACCAGCACAATTCATCCCAGCTCTTCGGCCATGGCCTCCATCACCAATTCTAAATCAGCTGGCCATATGTTGAAAATCCGCACCATCGAATCAGGGCGCTAAGGGGCCTTAAATACAGGCCATATCCATCAATTTCAGTCCAAAACATGGTCCCACTCCGGATACTCATCAATTGCAGAGTCTAATCAAATCCAGCAGGTGACTCTCTGCAAATTGTCCAGAAAGACGAGAATCGCCGGGGACAAACCAGGCGGTTAAACCCAGTTCTGGACGCCGCGGGCCCTTGATATCGAGATATCCGACGGTGAACCTGCAACTATGGGGATCACCAAAGGTGGTATTAGGGTTATAAGGGTGATCGGTATGTGATTCAGAGATGCCCAAGTATGAGAAGAACAGCTTTCTGGAATGAGGAGCCAACCAAAGAGCTGCGGATGAAATGGTGGGGGAATCTGGACAACAGGGAAAAACAATGGGCCACGAACACAGTGGTCCCTGAGTCAACCGTCCAATGCAGGTTTGACTGAAACACGCTTCTTACTATTTGGCACCATCACCAATCACAACCTTACTCATTTATCATAATCGGCCGCTTTGGCTAGGGGTGTTGGCGGCTATGAGCAGTGTTTGGCAGGAAGCTGGGCGAAGCGGCGCGGATGCGAGACTAGGGGGTTTCGCATCCATTTCGCACCCACGCGTGGGAAATCGCACTCCCGCGTAGGGATTGCACTTCCGCATTCTCGTATCTGATTGCCGCATTGGGCGTCTCACTCCCGCACCCTCAACTATTTAAGACTCATCTTCCTTCCCCTTTCATCAAGCTGCAATTGAAGCCCCCAATCTGAGACATTTTTCCGAGATGATGCTTAAGTTCTCCGCCAGGTCGACCCCTCGGCAATGGGTATCCGTCAGAAACTCCTCCGTCGCCGCTACTTACTTCCCCAAAGAGCCCCGCTCGCCCACTCTCGTCTCCAAGACGGTGCCAGGGCCCAAGTCTGTGGACATCAACAACTCGCTAGGCAAAGTCTTCGATAACAGGGCTTCCTACTTTGTCACCGACTACAGCAACTCCGTCGGAAACTACATTTCTGACTGTGACGGGAACCAACTCTTGGATGTGTACTGCCAGATCTCATCGATCCCCTTGGGCTACAACAACCCCGAGCTTTTGAAGGCTGCTCAATCGCCAGCAATGGCCAGCGCCATCATAAACCGTCCCGCTTTGGCTTGCTTTCCTCAAGCAGACTACGCGCTGATATTGAAGGAGGGTATACTCGCGGCTGCGCCACCTGGCATGAATAAGGTGTGGACAGCTCTTTCCGGCTCGTGTGCCAATGAAACGGCATTCAAAGCGGCGTTCATGTATCAGGCCGCCAAGCAGCGGGGCTCGTTGGACTTCTCAGACGAGGAGCTCTCGTCATGCATGGTGAACCAGCCTCCTGGGTCGCCGGAACGAGTGATCTTGTCGTTTGAAAAGTCTTTCCACGGCCGCCTCTTTGGCTCTTTGTCTACGACCAGATCAAAACCTATTCACAAGCTCGACATCCCTGCTTTCAAGTGGCCTGTGGCTCCGTTCCCCTCTTTAAAATACCCATTGAATGAGCATGCCAAGGACAATGCTGGTGAAGAAGACCGGTGCTTGGCTCGCCTCGAGGAAATTATTGCCTCTTACCCTCCCCACACGGTCGCTGCTATCATAGTGGAGCCTGTGCAGTCGGAAGGTGGAGATAACCATGCGTCCAGTCACTTTTTCCAATCGTTGCGGGAAATTACCCAGAAACACGAGATTCTTATGATTGTTGACGAGGTCCAAACCGGAGTGGGTGCTACGGGAAAGTTCTGGGCTCATGAGCACTGGAACTTGTCTTCTCCTCCAGACATGGTAACATTCAGCAAGAAGTTCCAGGCCGCGGGCTTCTACTTCTCCAACGACAATTTGCAGCCAAAGCAAGCCTATAGGCAGTTCAATACTTGGTGTGGAGACCCTTCCAAGGCCATCTTGGCCCGCAGCATCTACCAGGAGATCGAGAAGAATGACTTAGTGTCCAAGACTGCCCAGGTGGGAGACTACTTGCACCATGCCTTGAAGGCGCTCTTTGCCCTGTATCCACAAGTCACCAATTTGCGCGGAGAGGGCTTGGGAACCTACATCGCATGGGACCTTCCCACGCCGGCTGCGCGTAACGAATTCTTGTTGAAGATGCGTTCTGCTGGTGTGAACATTGGCGGCTGTGGAGAACAGTCGATCCGCTTGCGGCCGGCTCTTGTGTTTGAGAACAGCCATGCTGACATCTTGCTTAACGCCATTGAGTTTGCGTTAAAGTGAAGAGACTGAACACCTGAAACCGAAGTTTTTCCAGGGCCACCAAACTTCATGTGATCGTTCCCGCTCATGTGATCAATCCCGCTCATCTTATCAATACCAGCAAGGGCCGGTGAAGACACTTGCGATTAGCAACCAACGATCACGTGACTGGGTGGGCGGGAAGATTCACGTGATTATACAGACCGCAGCCAGAAAAAACCAGTACATCGGCCTGGCGCTTCAACCAACCGGTGCCCAATCCGATCGCGCCCGTGTTGCGCTGGAAGTCCATGCGCAAGGTCACTGAATACTATATTTGCGTATACATTGTACGTGTAATGGCCGCGAAGAGCTCTGGAGTAATTTTTCTTTTCGTCGGAGGACGAGCCTGTATTAGGGAGGTACGGGTGTAGGGTGCGCAACATGCAGTGCCGCCTCGCATTGCCCTTGTTGGCTACGCAGCTCTTCCGCCAGGAGCATCATCCAACCCCACGCCGCCCGCCCGTCTTCAAGTGGTGCCTTGATCCAGGAACCTGCTACTGAACAGAAACAATACTGCAGACAAGCACCCACCCTGCAGGCCATCCCGCTTTGCGCACCCGCTCCAATTCCCCCTGTCCCACCAAGCCTGCAGTGCCATGAAACGCCGCTAACCGCCAAATGTTGGGAAAGCTATTCAAACTGAAGTCGCTTCAGAACGTCGGCCTTAACATGCAGGCACACGACCTGACGGACCTCAAAAACGGCGATCTTCCCCGGCCAGTCAACTCCTTTGAAGACTCTTATACGCGGGAAATCTTGTATGGAAACCTGGACTTCTCCATTAGCCCCGTGCCATTCAATAACCAGAAATTCCGGCTCGTCATCTCTCAAGACGGCGGCAATTTACGCTCTAAACAGGTGCTCTACGACTCATCACAAGAAGCACCGCCAGCGTCGCCGTTGGCACGTGAACAAGCCACCTCTGGGCGGTCGACACCTATGGGCAGCGGCATGGCTTCTCCGCCTTTAGCCAATAGTATCTCCAGCCACCTGGATCCACTGAAGGCGTTCTCCGGGTCTCTGAGGCTTCCGCCACTGCACATTACGCAAACAACCCCCAAGTCGTGGCACAACATCAATGATTTGAACGACTACATGTTTGGAAGGGGCCTACCGTCCAGTGAGCGAACCATGGCAACGAAAATCCACCTTCTCCCTCATTTCAGCTCTTATCGATGCGTGTTGATCTCGAACTTGTTTCTGATTTCAGACTGCGTGGCTTTCAACCCCGAAAGCGACTGCGGGGACGGCCACTGGAACCCCCGGCCTGTCCTTCCGGCCAAAGAGTTGTGCCTAGACACATATTGCAAGTCGCCCGGCTCACTTGACTCGCCGACCAAGGCGGGGTTCAACTCACGTTTTTCCATAGGCTTCATCATTCCTTTGGAAGACCCCGGTCAGTCGGTGGGCGATGCTATTGCGCCTTTTTGGGCAGCAATATCCTACCAACTCATTGTGTTGCAGAGTCTTGTGGCCAAGAAGCTTCTCCTGGCTTTGAAGGCAGCCACTGTTCACAACATTTGTCCGTACATCAACAATCGGCGGGTGCTGCTTCCCAAGGGGTTTCTACAGTCGGAACACGAACTCTCTTCGCTGCTTCAAAAGCTTATTCGCTTGGTAACGCATAGTGTGAATTGCCCGCGGATTCTAAATATTAATTCGGTCATGGCCTACGCCTTGCTGACCCACAACTTGGCGTACAAGTCGAAGCTCGTCAATTGGGCCCTTGAAGTCATCAACTGGCTTGAGTTCAAGGACGGCCGTGGCATGCCTAATTCCCATTTCAACGGGGGCTCCAGTTTCTCCAGCGTCCACCCTCAAATTTCCAACAGCCTGGCCACTTCAGTGCACAACTCGTGGGCAGACAAGACATCTGCTTCAAGTACGTTTTTGGCCAGTCTATTAGCACTTGTTTTGCCCTTGCGCCAGCACCTCAACGAAGAGCCACTTTCTTGTGATTTCAGTTCCTCCGCCCCAAAGCATGTGGCCAGAATCGTGATCATGACCAGCAACTCCGTGGTGGCCAAAAAGCTCATCTTCATTTTGAGCGGAGTGATTCCAAATGTGCAGTTTTGCTCCGAAGACATCGAGGCCCCAGTGGCTTCAAGCGCTCCGCCGGCGCAGTCCTATTTCGAAATGTCCAATGTGGCCAAGCCCATCGATTCACCTCGAGCGAACGCTAGCCCCCCTTTGTCGGGTCATGGAGACCTGCCGGAACTAGTGAAGCCCATTCCCATCAGATCGCGCAGCCTGCCTGAAGATGATCGCTCGGACTGTGCAAGTTTGTCGGTATCGTCGAAACTGGGGTGGGAAGTGCCCACGAAATCCGTGGCCAGTGTTTCATTTTGTGAGCGAAGAAGTCCGAATGATGAGGTGCATGTCACTACAGCTAGACTGATCCCATCCTCGCAAAGACTCAACAACTCGACGTCCATTGCATACCTTTCTTCTTCTCTCAATTCGTCGCTTTCGTCCAGTGCTTCGAACTATTCGTTGTCGAAACTAGGGTCTAGTTTCATGGAGAAATGGAGGGGCTCGCTCGTGGGATCCAGTAAAAGTGGCATGCCAGGGTTCAACTTCGACTCCATGGATGGCGCGTTGGCCCATGACGTGCTTTCGGAAAAGCCGTTTTTCGTCTCCGCGAGATCTCCGTCGCCTGGAGTCGAGTACGACGGGCCGATTTGGGAGGACAGCGCTCTGCCTCTGCGGCCGCTGTCGCCAGGAAGACGCATGCATAAATGCGTGGCTACAGATGATAGGCCATTGATCAAAAGCAGCAGCAGTGGCGACGCGCTCCCCAGCGTCAACATAGACCGGGCAAAGCTCTTCATATACTCGCCGAACCGGGGAGACGGTGGGCTGAGGGAGAAAAACGCAAGCCTCATCAAATCCAAGTTGGCTGATATAATGGCGCGGAAGACCAGCTGGGCGCAGGACGGCCACACGATCCGGATCAAGGCCTACAGCCAAGGCAGCAGCCAGGGAGAACCGCAGCAGCTCATGCAGAAGGCTCAAAAAAACGTGGTGCTAAACCCCAACGTGGCGTTTGTGGATGGGTTCCGGCCCGAGAACATCATGCAGTCATGCCCCGCCAATCCCCGGCTTGAAACGCAGATCATGAGTGCGATGAAAAACGACTTGTTGTTTCACCACAACAATTGCGGCAAGGAGAAAGTGACGTCCACAACGGTGTTTATCAGTCTCAGGGCACGAGAAATCAAGCTCATCGAGTTGAGCGTTGGAGCTAAAAACGATGTGGGGCCCACCACGCCAAAGGGGAATCACACGCCTCCCGTCAATGTCCATCTAAACAAAGTGTCCGGGTCACCAGTGACATCCTATTTCAGTGGCATCGACGTTGGGCACTCCAAGAAGGAGCGCAAGCCGTCCGGCGCCGAGGCATATAGAACAACCATCAAGAAGGTCTTTTCGCCGCATAAGAACTCCGGCAACAGGAAAGTCATTGGAGAGTTGGATGCCAAGCTCGAGAAGCTCACGGAAATTGTCTCTTTGATCAACAACAATAGTGACTCGTCGAGCGAGGGCCGAGAAAACCTCGATGGCATGTTCTACAATTGCGTGCGGGACATCCTCGAGTAGTGGATGGGTCTATGAAGACTGGCAGACGAGAAGAGGGGAGATGAAGAAGGGGGGAGATGAAGAAGGGGGGAGATGAAGAAGGGGGGAGATGAAGAAGGGGGGAGATGAAGAAGAGGGGAGATGGGGGAGATGACGAGATGAGCGAGGAGATGAGACTTCAAAACATCAGTCGACCTAATAATAGATCAACAAGTGCAATGGAAGAAGGGAAGGAGAGGATTCAAGCGAGACGGAAGCACGAAAAAAACGACAAAAGAGCGAACCAGAACTTGGCCCAGCCACGCATCGGTAAGGCCTCAGTCGGCGTACGAATCCCAGCGCATCCTCGCCCGAGCGCCCGCCAGTGGAGATTTTCGCTATCAACGCGCGGCACGAAAAAAGTAGTGACGGAACAAAAAAACACTCGTGCCCCAGGCAAACTACAACCGCCACAACCCGGCCCAGACCATCCTTTCTCTTTTGGGCGAGACCCTGAAAACAGAGCATACAACCCCGGCACAAGGCTGAGCACTACAAGTGTTTCCCCGTGCACACGCAAAACCAGCGACCGCCAGCGACCCAGCCATGACAAACAGCGACCTGGCCATGACAAACAGCGACCTGGCCCTGACTAGTGACCCCGCCGTGGACGCTAGTGAGCTGAACATGACAAGCAGCGACGCTGCCGTCACCAGCGGCGGCCCAACCATGAGCGCCAGCCAAACACCGGCCAGCAACACACCGGCCAGCAACGCAGCATCCAGCAACGCAGCACCCAACAACGCAGCACCCAACAACGCAGCACCCAATAACGCAGCACCCAACAACGCAGCACAATTGTTTCTTGACGCCCCCGACAAGACGGCCGAGGCCAGCAGCAAGTTCATCACGCTCACGGAGTGCACATACACCAACAAGAGCTTGGGCAGCTCAGGGCAAAAAGAAACCATGACATGCGATTGTCCCGAGGAGTGGGACGAGGCCAGCGGGAGCAACCGCGCATGTGGCGAAGAAAGCAACTGCATCAACCGCGTGACGTCGGTGGAGTGTACCAACAGCGGGTGCTTGTGCGGGCAGGACTGCCAGAACCAGCGGTTCCAGAAACGGCAGTATTGCGAGGTTAAGGTGGTGCAGACGGAAAACAAAGGATACGGGTTGGCGGCGCAGCAAGCCATCGCCGAGCACCTGTTCATTTACGAGTACGTGGGCGAGATCATCGACGAGGCCACGTTCCGGCAGCGCATGGTGGAGTACGACACGCGGCAGCTCCGGCACTTCTACTTCATGATGCTCACCAAGGACGCCTTCATTGACGCCACGGAGAAGGGCTGCTTGGCGCGCTTCTGCAACCACTCGTGCTCGCCCAATGCGTACGTGGACAAGTGGGTGGTGGGCGACCGGCTCCGAATGGGCATCTTTGCCAAGCGGGAGATTTTGCGCGGCGAGGAGATCACCTTCGACTACAACGTGGACCGGTACGGTGCTCAGCTGCAGCCGTGCTACTGCTTGGCCGCCAACTGCCCCGGGTGGATGGGCGGCAAGACTCAGACCAACGCGGCGCTTCTCCTCCCGGATGGGCTCTCGGAGGCGTTGGGCGTGACGCCGCAGCAGGAGCGGGCGTGGCTCAAGCACAACAAGAGGCTGGGCAAGGCCAACTCGGATTCTTTGGCCACGCAGCAGTTTGTGCAGAGCATCAGTGTGGCGCCGTTGACGGACGCGGACGTGACGCGGGCCATGAGCGCGTTGATGAAGGCCGAAGAGCCCGGCATCGTGGAGAAGTTGGTGGAGCGGGTGTACTTGACCGAGGACCCGCGCATCAACTCACTCGTGGTCAAGTTCCACGGCTACAAGACATTGTCGCGGGTGATGAAGGAGCACACGGCCAACGAGCCGCTCGTGACCAAGGTGCTCGTGACGTTGCGCCGGTGGCCATCCATGACTCGCAACAAGATCGAGCTGTCCCAGATCGAGCGCGTGGTGCAGGACCTTGTGGAGACGCTGCACAACGAGCAGATCCTCCAGGTGGCCCGCGAGCTTTTGGACGAGTGGAGCAAGCTCAAGATGGCGTACCGCATTCCCAAGAACGGCCTGGCCCGCGAGGACGCGGCGCCGTCGCCGCTCTACGGCCGCAATCCCCGCCTGGAGCTGCCCGCACGAGCCGACGACGCGTCCAATGACCTGGAGGCGTTGCCTGACGGATGGCAGAAGGCCTTGGACCCAAACTCCAACACCCACTACTACTACCACCGGGAGATGGGGATTTCCAAGTGGGAGAAGCCCACGAGCATGCCAAAGGGGCCAAAGACGGCAGAGAGGAAGAATGGAAAAATTGGCAAGGAGAGTGGATTTGGCAAGAATGGAAAGGAGGGTGCATTTGGCAAGAATGGAAAGGAGGGTGCATTTGGCAAGAATGGAAAGGAGGGTGCATTTGGCAAGAATGGAAAGGAGGGTGCATTTGGCAAGAATGGAAAGGAGGGTGCATTTGGCAAGAATGGAAAGGAGGGTGCATTTGGCAAGAATGGAAAGGAGGGTGCATTTGGCAAGAATGGAAAGGAGGGTGCATTTGGCAAGAATGGAAAGGAGGGTGCATTTGGCAAGAATGGAAAGGAGGGTGCATTTGGCAAGAATGGAAAGGAGGGTGCATTTGGCAAGAATGGAAAGGAGGGTGCATTTGGCAAGAATGGAAAGGAGGGTGCATTTGGCAAGAATGGAAAGGAGGGTGCATTTGGCAAGAATGGAAAGGAGGGTGCATTTGGCAAGAATGGAAAGGAGGGTGCATTTGGCAAGAATGGAAAGGAGGGTGCATTTGGCAAGAATGGAAAGGAGGGTGCATTTGGCAAGAATGGAAAGGAGGGTGCATTTGGCAAGAATGGAAAGGAGGGTGCATTTGGCAAGAATGGAAAGGAGGGTGCATTTGGCAAGAATGGAAAGGAGGGTGCATTTGGCAAGAATGGAAAGGAGGGTGCATTTGGCAAGAATGGAAAGGAGGGTGCATTTGGCAAGGACGGATTCAGCAAGGAGAATGCCAAGGACAGCGGCAACGGCAAGAACGACCCCCCAAAGCCGCACAAGCACAAGGACAATTTCGCCATCCACGAAGACCTCCTCCGAAAGCAGAAGGAGGAGCAGTACAACGAGGTTCTCCAGAAGGAAAAGATGCTCCAGAGCCTCATTGCGCAGGCGCAGGTGGACGCGGTGGAGAAGAAGCGGCTCGAGGAGCAGGCCAAGTCAGACCGCATAGCCAAGCACAAGGAACGCCGGCGCCGCAAGGAGCAGGCCCTGGGCAAGGCCGCGGGCGACGACAAGAGGTCTGCGGAAAGCCTCTGGACAAGGACACTTGCGCGGCACGTGCCCAACCTCATCAAGAAGCACGAGGCGGAAATCGGCCACGACAACGTCAAGGGCTGCGCACGCGAGTTGGTCAAGGTGCTAGCCTCCAAAGAGGCCAAGAAGGAGAACAACGTGCCGCCCGCGGAGTTGGACGCGGCTAAGGTCAAGAAGCTCAAGGTGTTTTGTGGCGACTGGATGGAGAAGTTTTTGGTCAAGTACAAGGCCAAGAAGGCCCGGGCCAGTCACGTGCCCTAGCCGTTTGGAAAGGGTCCGGACCGGGACTAACTGACGGACATATTTGACGGACATTTCTGACCGACGGACTAACTGACTGGCATTTCTGACCGACGGACTAACTACTGACTAACTGACCCACCTGTCATTCTTGCCCGACCTCCCAGGAGGACGAGTCTAGATAACCAAAGTCATGGTTAACGTTTGAATCGTTAACTTCAGTTATCTCATATTGACTAGACAATGTCTTCAAAACATCATTTGTATGATATGTATCACTTGTATCATTTTATCATTTGTATCATTTGTATCATTTGTATCATATGCATCATTCTGCATCACTGTATGATTTATTACTAAATGCAACTTGCATCCTCCATAACTTATACATTACAATATCAGTGACAATAGGCACAATAAATACTCAATCCCTTTCTAGCAACTTGGGGAAATTCTCGATCCTCTCGTTCCCAGCAATAATCTGGAAGGTGGTCTCGAACAACGGAAACTCGTCGAGGCGCTGCACGTTGGTGAGCAACTCGTGCACCTCGCGTGCAGTCACGATGCCCTGGGAAGACTGGCCCTTCAACAACTTCTTCTCCGCCACGTCCGCGGTGTCGCCCGTCTGGGCCATGTGGCGGGCCACCTTGACGTTGCGGCCTGCCGAGCACGTGGTGATGAGGTCGGCCACGCCCGCGGACTCCTGGGTGAAGGTGGAGGCGTTCGACTCCGGGAAGAAGGCCTGCGAGAACTTGATGGTCTCCACCAAGCCGATGCGCATGATGGCGGCCTTGGCGTTGTCGCCCCACCCAAGCCCCTCCACGAAGCCCACGGCCAACGCCACGACGTTCTTCAACGCGCCAGCAACGGACACCCCGGCCACGTCCTCGATCACCCGGACATGGAAGTACGGCCGGTGGAATGCCAGCTTCAACACCTCGTGGTCCACGTCGTGGCCTGCGCCCTGGAAGTCACGGGGAAGCGGGTACGCCACCGTGGTCTCGGACCACATGCCTTGCGAGATCTCCGGCGCCAAGTTGGCTCCCGAGAGCACGCCGCATGCTATGCCGAGCTTCTCGGTAATGACTGAACTCAACAGCTTGCAGCCTTTACCACTCACTTCCAAGCCTTTGAGGCACGAGATGGCCCGCGCGTGCGGCTTGACGTGGCCCTTCAACTGCTCGCATATTTTCGGCAAGAACTGGTGGGGCAAGTTGAACACAATCAAGTCGGCACTCTGCGCAACCTCCACGATGTTGGCATTGGCCACCAAGTTGTCGGGGAGCTTGATTTCCGGCAAGTACCGCACGTTTTCGTGCTCCTGGTTGATGATGTCCGTCAAGTTGCGCCCATTGACCTTCTCCTCGAATACCCACATGTCCACCTGGCGCTGGAACTGCTCTGCTTGCTCACGCGTGTTCTCGGCGAGGATCTTGGCGATGGTGGTGCCCCAGTTTCCTGATCCGATCACGGCAATCTTGAATCGCGTGCTGGGGCCGCCGCTGGTGCTCGTGGTGCTGGATGATGTGAGGATCTTCTGCACCTGCTGTAACCTCTGGATCGCCAGAGACATGATGAAGGTTATGTTTGCGTCACTGCCGGCGGCTTCTTTAGGGAGGTTTCTTTAGGGAGGTTTCTTTAGGGAGGTTTCTTTAGGGAGGCTTGTTTAGGAGGCTTGTTTAGGAGGCTTGTTTAGGAGGCTTGTTTAGGAGGCTTGTTTAGGAGGCTTGTTTAGGAGGCTTGTTTAGGCTTGTTTAGGCTTGTTTAGAGGCTGCTCTATGGAGCTGCCGGCGGAGGGGTGACCTTTATATATCACCACCGGAGTCGCGCCCGATGTAATTTCTTTTGGGACCGAGGGATGCTTGCCCTGGGCCCCCAATCAATTCGCACCGCCGCATCCTTTCGGCCGAGCCTCGCATGGCAGGGTCCTTATTCTCTGTAGGGCTCGAGTGCTGGCCTTATGGCTTGGGGAAATCAGCTTCTTCTCAGAGGTTGAATGGACAGGTTTGGGCGGTGATGATGCTTTGACTCCGAGTCTTCACTGTCTCGTGACCCCCACCTTCCACATCAATGTATTCACCTCGTATTCACCTCGTATCCATCTCGTTTCCACCTCATATTCACAACAGCCCAACTTCAATCTCATGCTTGTCAAACCATTAAAAACTAGTGCCCTTCATCGCATGAACCCCAATGCGCATGGACGATGTCTGTGGATGACTCACTCCAAACGGCCGAGTTCGCAACTATCAGTCCTAAGATCAGGCGCCTTCGCCTCATCGTAGTTAATTAATTTGTCCAGGTTTAAGCCTGTGTGTTTTTTCAGAAATATCTCTCCCCAAATCCCAAGTGACCTCCAATTCGGGCACCAAAAAGCATGGCATGTATTGAAGCACCCCGCTTCCCTCGATGTACTTGTCATAGGCGCTTTCGGGTGACCAACCTAAATATACGCGCTACGCGTACCGTTTATTCCGAAGCAGAGCATGGGCCGCGAAGCTCGCAGCATGGAATTGCAACCAGTTAAAAAGTGCGGACCATCAACCAACGACGGGTCACGCTCTTATATAATGTTGCCGTGTTTCATATTCGTTACATCCCCTTATCCACAAACAGAATGCTTATACCGCTGCCCCCTTTTGTACTTTTAGTTGCATTTAAAAGGAGCTGCTCCCAACACCACCATCAGAAAATCAAAGTCCCCCAAAGGATTCCCCTTGGAACGCTTCTGTTTCTTTCAACAACCTATTTTACAGACTGGGCCTGCGTCTTGATACTCTCCAAAATCCGCCGCTCATTATATATAAACGTTTTTTTATCATCAATGCAAAAAAAAAAAAACATCATCCTTCCATCTTTGTCTCATCGGGTCCTTGCCTCTCCCGCTTATACTCGAGGTTTGCGGCGTAAAGATCCTTGTCAGCATTTCTTTTGCAAGTCAAAGTGCCCTTATGTCGCTTCAAGGCGTCTCTACGTGCGAACCCTTTTCCACAAGCACTGCAAATATTGGCTGGAATGGCTAGGTGTTGCTTTTCATGGCGCTTCAAGTCGCTTGATCGCCGGAACAGCATGGTACAATCACGACAAGGAAAGTTTCTTTTCAAACCAATGGGCACAGCTGGCACATCAAGCAGGTTCGCCAGCGAAGCATCAACAGAATTGCCAAAAAAATCCCAGCCTTCACTTTTCAGAGTACTGGCGTGGGCGATTTGACTGTCGGGATGTTGTTCCTGACGATTGGGATGCATATTTGGCTGATTGGGCATGCTCTCTTTACTGGGCGGGTCTAGTAGGCCCTGCAAGTTCAGTCGGCCATGCAAGTGCAGATGGCTAGGTATATCTTGGTGAGTGTGTTGTTGCTGCAAGTTCTCAGCAGAAAGCTCCTTCTCCTCCTGAAAAACATTACGCCCGAGATTGGGGAAATTCGTATAAAAGTCTTGGATCATCAACTGACCATGCTCATTGGACCGAATTTCTTGAGAGCGTCTAATGGGGTTTCCATGTGGTGACTGCACATACTGGAGCCTGGTCAAAAGATCCTGGATGGTGGGATCCACTATGAGGTTGGACTCGGTAGACGTGGCCACTAAAGCTTCATGGGCCAAACGTAGGAATCGAGCGTCCTCATCGGACTCTGTGGAATAGCTTGGGTGCATGGCATGTACGGAAAGGTTGGAGGATGCTTGAGCTTGGGCGCTAGGCGATCCATCGGTCAGGGCCCCTCCATAATCGGGTTCGACCTTCACGAGCGCCTTTGGCTGCGTGTGTTTAATCCCTTTAGATGTAAGGGCTCGGCTTGGAGGCGAGTCGTGCCCGAATCTGGAGAAGCTCATGAAGAAATGCAAAAGGGAAGGGACGGAAAATTTGGCGTGCCACGCCGGAACTGGAAGTTATCGGAATGGTGTGGTCTGAGAGTTCTCGAACAACTGTTGTTGAGCGTACAGGCTCGCTAGGGAAACTGTGGCGCTACTTGGGAGCGTGGTTGATATGCAAGCGAATTCTGAGGCACAAGAGCGCTTTGGGGGGAGGGGTTTTTCGCTTGCGGACTTTTGTCAGGCGTCCTTTAGTGAGCCAACTGCCAATCTTCTCCTAATGTCAGAATTCCGGTCGAGGCGGCCAGAGAAGGTGCTGGCTACGACAAAAGTGTGGGAGGGCAAATGTGAAAGAGGCGAAGGCTTGCGCAGAAAAAGGCATTCACTCTTGAAAGAAGATGGAATTGGGAAGCGCCTATTAACACGTATGGGACACACCCCAATGCAATGGCGCTTTCCACTGCAGTTGGTGGTGGTAGTGGCCGTATATCACGTGACATTTTGCAATCGGCGGAGACGGTGATGTTGCCCAGAGATGGTGATACACGTGATGCGCGTGATGCATGAGGAGCTAACCACTCGGGACTTGAGGTAGGCACGACGTCGCGTTATCATTCAGCAGTGCACATGTCTCCACCCAAATTCCAGCCCTCACTCACTTGTCCCCGCTTCCAGCCTTGACCTACTTGCCACCATGCATGGAGATCTCCCAGCGCGGCCCAAGTCGCAACGTCTTGTTGACCGCAGTATGGCGGAAAAACCCGCGCAGTACTTTCAGCAATTCAAGAGAAAGTCGCAGAACATCACCAACATCAACGAGCTTTTGCCCGGGCTCAACGACATCTCGGATGCATTCGAAGCCATGCCCATCGACTTGGTGAAGTACCTCACGCTCCTCAAAGAAATCGACGCCAAGTGTATCAAATCAATCCCGCTCATCAACCACAACATCAGCAGCTACATCAACACGCTCCATGAGACAGGTGAGAACGCCCCCACCAGACTCACGAAGATCGAGCGGCTACAGCGGATCCGCAAGCAGATCCATGACGTGGTGCCGTGCTTAGAGGAGAAGATGCATGTGACGTCAGTGGCGTCGGATGTGATTGGCAAGCATATGAGCCGCATTAACAACGACTACAAGGTGATCATCGGCAACAACGAGATTCCAGAGAGTGTGAGGCTTGGTCCGTTCAACCACCGGGCAATCATCATGGAGGCACAGGGCTCAGCAGATGCAAGCAAAAGTGTAAATCTGCAGCGGTCGGAGAGCCGAAGAGAGGCCATTGCAGCCAAAAGAGCAAGTAAAGATGATGAGGACGACGACAGCAAAAAGCGGAAGGGAACCGCGCGAGACGTCACTCCGGTTATCGAAACCGCCAACAAGAGACGCCGCAAGGAGAATGAAAAGGTCAGTGGGCCAGTGTTTGGCGAAAAGGACAAGAAGAAGGTCAATGGAAAACCAAAGGTTGAACTAGGCGATGAGCTGGCAAGCAGCAGGTCGAATGCGCAAGAGCCCACCTACTGCTATTGCAACCAAGTGTCCTTTGGAGAAATGGTGGGCTGCGATGGCGAGACATGTCTGCGGGAATGGTTCCACTTGCCGTGCATTGGGTTTAAAAACCCGCCAAAGGGGAAATGGTACTGTGATGAGTGTGTGGTCAAGATGAAGAAGGCGAAGAAGTAGGCCATGGGGTGCTTGGAAATGGCCAATAAAGTCAGGGCTGATTATGTGGGCCGACCCAATCCATTGAGAGATTCATGATCGAATAGGTTTTCTGGTTGATTCTGGGTGAATTCGGGGGCTCTGATCTCTTCTTATGAAGTCTGAGGATGAATAACTGAATACGGGCCCATACTCGGAGAATACCTCTTCTGATTTCTGCTTATGGTGACGTCTGATTGTGGCATTGTCATATATTGGTATCTTGATGGCACCTCAAGGTGCTACTAACCAATGGTCAGACACGCAGGAGCTTTTCACTTGATGGCCAAGGGCAGACCTTCATGCACATTGTTTGGTGACACGTCCACGATCATTTTCTGTTCGCAGCACCAGGACCGCCGCGGGCCTCTACCGTTTGGTTACTTGAGCCCCGGAGCAATTACAGACACACCAACACACCAGCGCTGAGACCAGGTGATGAAGATGTGTGACATCGAACCAATCGATATTTTCGCCCTTTCCACCAATGGCGCCCAAGGTTGCGGTACTACACAGGGCAGCCGGCGACTTCTCCATCAGGCCAAGGCCATGCGGGCAAGGCAATTAAGCATTCTGGTGAATCAGCAAGAATCAGGAGGAATCAGCAAGAATCAGCAAGAACCAGCAAGAATCAGCAAGAATCAGCAAGAATCAGCAAGAATCAGCAAGAATCAGCAAGAATCAGCAAGAATCAGCAAGAATCAGCAAGAATCAGCAAGAATCAGCAAGAATCAGCAAGAATCAGCAAGAATCAGCAAGAATCAGCAAGAATCAGCAAGAATCAGCAAGAATCAGCAAGAATCAGCAAGAATCAGCAAGAATCAGCAAGAATCAGCAAGAATCAGCAAGAATCAGCAAGAATCAGCAAGAATCAGCAAGAATCAGCAAGAATCAGCAAGAATCAGCAAGAATCAGCAAGAATCAGCAAGAATCAGCAAGAATCAGCAAGAATCAGCAAGAATCAGCAAGAATCAGCAAGAATCAGCAAGAATCAGCAAGAATCAGCAAGAATCAGCAAGAATCAGCAAGAATCAGCAAGAATCAGCAAGAATCAGCAAGAATCAGCAAGAATCAGCAAGAATCAGCAAGAATCAGCAAGAATCAGCAAGAATCAGCAAGAATCAGCAAGAATCAGCAAGAATCAGCAAGAATCAGCAAGAATCAGCAAGAATCAGCAAGAATCAGCAAGAATCAGCAAGAATCAGCAAGAATCAGCAAGAATCAGCAAGAATCAGCAAGAATCAGCAAGAATCAGCAAGAATCAGCAAGAATCAGCAAGAATCAGCAAGAATCAGCAATCAGCAAGAAGCAGTCAAGACCAGCCAAGACCAGTCAAGTATCAGTCAAAGGAAAGCGCAGGAGCAGCTCTGGGCGCCGCGGCCGCCCACATCATGCTAATTGGTGGCCGCACAGGCTCTGATGTCTCGTCTAACGAGGCAGAGCAAGTGACGTCGATATGCGCGCGGGCCAATTCTGTGCATGTCTTGGAGCCACCTCCCCACACCATTCGCGAGCCATGCAGGCGGTTCATACCAGACCACTTGATCACTGGACCACATCACCAGACCAGACCAGCAGGCCAGACCAGCACACGCCAAAGCATGCCACATACCGTGTCGCCATAACAGACCACCAGATCAGACCACCAGACCAGACCACCACATCAGACCACCAGACCAGACCACCACATCACACCATCAGATCAGACCACCACATCACCGGAAAACATCCTCGAATACACCACCCAGTGACCAGGCCCAGTCCAGAGCCACTCTATGCTTCCAGGGTCAGCCAGCAGCCGCAGCGACGGGCCGCAACATGGTTTATGTAAATGTCCTGTGTACAACGCAACGCTGCGTGCGCCTTGGATTTTCCGGCAGTTTGTATTTTTTTTTTCAGCAGGCGTTGCCCAATTCGTTGACGGGTGAGCAAGCGCGGCGCACAGTTTAGGGCAGTGCATGGCCATGGGTGAAGGGAGTGGCCCTCGGCACCGGACCCGGGGCACGAGGCGGACCCGGGGCCCGAGGGCGCCGGCGATATCCAGTGGCACCAGCAGCAGCGACACCAGCAGCAGCGACTGCCGGCACCGGCGGCGCCGCCCCGTGGGCCCAGCCAAGCATGCACAGGACAGCAGAAAATCCCGGCCACGTGACGCGCCCGATGGGGCGCCCGTCGGCACGAAAAGCATACGCGCGCACCGCACGAAAATAGGAAACGAAAAGAGACCCGGCTATCTCCCTTGACTCCAGGCGTCTTTCCAGCAATCACACTCCCACGCTTCTTCCCCTAGAGTGCACCATCCCCACCCCCTGATTTAGCGCTACAGTCACAAACATGGTCAAGGAATATAAATTAGTCGTGGTTGGCGGCGGCGGTGTTGGTAAATCCGCCCTCACCATTCAGTTGATTCAGTCCCACTTCATCGATGAGTACGACCCCACCATCGAGGACTCCTACAGAAAGCCGTGTGTGGTGGACGGCCAGGAAGTGATGTTGGATATCTTGGACACTGCGGGCCAGGAGGAATACTCGGCCATGAGGGAGCAGTACATGCGGACGGGCGAGGGCTTCTTGCTCGTGTACGCCATCAACCTGCGCAACTCGTTGGACGAATTGCAGCTGTTCTACGAGCAGATCCAGCGCGTCAAGGAACTGGAGCTCGTGCCTGTGTTGGTGGTGGGCAACAAGTGTGACTTGGAAGGCGAGCGGCAGGTTTCGTACGAAGAGGGCTTGGAGTTTGCCAAGTCCGTTGGCGCGCCGTTCTTGGAGACCTCGGCCAAGCAGAGGATCAACGTGGAGGAAGCCTTTTACGGTTTGGTTCGTAACATCAACGACAAGAACCAGCCGCCTGCGCCCGTGGCCGAGCCCGTGGTGCCGGTGGCTCCACAAGCCGCCCTGGAAGTGTCGTCGGAAAAGAACTTCAAGGCAGCAGCTCCCGATGCGGCCGTAGCCTCTCCGGCTCCTGCCAAGCCGCTGACCCCTCAAAACGCTTCCTCCTCGGGCGCCAGCCAAAGGAAGGCCCAGAAAGCTTCTCCTGCTGCGGAACAGAAGAGCAAGTCTGGCTGCTGTGTGATTGTATAACAAGACTGCCGTAATCATGTACTCATATTTAAACGATGAACTCTTGTGTTGACCTGTGTGACCACTTTCTGTCTTTCTGTCTTTCTGTCTTTCTGTCTTTCTGTCTTTCTGTCTGTCTGTCTGTCTGTCTGTCTGTCTGCCTTTCTGTCTTTCTCTCTCTCTCTCTCTCTCTCTCTCTCTCTCTCTCTCTCTCTCTCTCTCTCTCTCTCTCTCTCTCTCTCTCTCTCTCTCTCTCTCTCTCTCTCTCTCTCTCTCTCTCTCTCTCTCTCTCTCTCTCTCTCTCTCTCTCTCTCTCTCTCTCTCTCTCTCTCTCTCTCTCTCTCTCTCTCTCTCTCTCTCTCTCTCTCTCTCTCTCTCTCTCTCTCTCTCTCTCTCTCTCTCTCTCTCTCTCTCTCTCTCTCNCATTTATTCGCCCATGCTGGCTGGTACTAGTTGATGAAATGAAACACTATAAAGTGTAAGATCAAACTGGCAAACACGTAGTCACCTAGCGCCCGCTCCGGAGTTATGGTAAACGTCTTCTCGGCGCTGCCTCGCTGGCCAGGCCCAACTGAGCCATACTGTAACCTCAAGCTGACCGTCAACACAAACTGGCCCACACACGCAATGAACCCGCCCAAGAATGCATTGAAGGGAAAGTTCCCGATAATCAACACATAAACAAACTGCAACACACCCAATCCCACGAGAAACACCAAAAACGAGTCGATGAGCTTCAACCGCCCGGTCAACGTGTTGATGTAGTTGCGGTACGTGGTGTTGACGGCGGCTCTCACATCCCTGGCACTTTGCCTCACCAGCAGGCTCTTTTTCTTGTGCACTTCTAGCTCGCTGGCCCCACCCACGCTATTATTCTGCGCACTCACGGATACGGCGGCCTTCTTGGCGACAGCCTCTTTCTTGGCACTTTCTTTCTTGCCCATAGTGGTCCCAGTATAAGTGCACGCTGGCGCTTTCGTGAGACTTCGGTGGCGCCATGTGCAGGTCGCGCCCGTGCCCCAGAATCTGGCAGCTGCAAGGGTCTTTTTCGCTGGTTTCACCTGGTTTTCGCTGGTTTCACCGACTTGGATGGCTTCCTACTCCTCACTCGTTTACTCTGTTTCGCTGGATTCTCGCTACCCGCGTGCCCGCCGTGCCTGGAGGAAACCTAAGTGCTGGAGGCGGGACAGCGGGCGCCCGCGTGCAGGACCCAGCCCCACATTGCCAAAATCGAGCCTTCTTTGGACAAGTGATGGTTAGCTGTTTTTCGGTGGTACGAAGCCATTTCGGATGTGGCAATCTCCATGTGTTCCGCCCCTCCTGGCTCGGACGCTTGTTCGGGCACGGGCACTCGGGTACGTCACGTGCGCACCAAAAGGCCCATGTACACACGGGCAGGGCAGGGCAGAGCCCACAAGCTGCAACCGACATGACGTCCGCCGCAGAAGCAGACACGCCCTCGGCCGCCACGAATCCCGCAAAGGCCGCCACAAATCCCACCAGAGCCGCCCTTGTGCCCAAGACCCCCGCCCTGCGCATCATTCCGCCGCTCAACTTCTGTCCCGTGGAAAAACAGCTCTATCGCCTGGGCCAGCCGTCTCTCATCAACCAGGCGTTTCTCGAGCAGCTCAAGCTCAAAACTATTCTTTGGTTGGCCAGCGAGGAGCCGGTGGAGGACTTCTTGGACTACTGCCTGAATAACGCCATTAACATTGAATTCGTGGGCTTGATCAACGACTACAACTACACCAACATCAATCCGTGGGACTCTTTGGACGAAAAAACCATTGCCAGTGCATTGGAGCATATTTGCAACAAGGACAACTACCCTTTGCTAGTTTGCTGTGGCATGGGCCGCCACCGTACGGGCGCCGTGATTGGGTGCTTGCGCCGGCTCCAGGGCTGGAACTTGGCCAGTGTTTCCGATGAGTACCGTCGCTTTTCGGGCGCCCGTGGCGGTCGCATTTTGGTGGAGTTGCTTATAGAGAGCTTCGACATACTGTCCGTGCAGGGCGACCCAGATCGTCTCCCCGACTTCTTAAAGTAGCTTCTGCAAGGGTGTCCGCGGCTCCACGAACTTACTATCTTCCACTTATGCGAAGACCTAGAGGGCTTTCTTTGGGTCGTTTCGGAGCAACAGTGCTCAAAATCCGCCCATCGGTAAGCTTGCTGAGCTGGTGACTGGTTAAATTAGTGGTCTACTTTTCCGCTATCTACTAGGTAGCTAAGCTAGCACATGTGAGGGAGTCAACAGAAATGACCCTCTGGATTAAGGAGTTGCGGAATTTTGGTTGTTCCCCCCACTTCGAAGTTGCAGGAGACCAGGGTCCATCCCGTTTGTTGACGGCATAATCCGCAGAGCGTGGGTGTTGAGCCCGCGCTCGGCAGGTGCACCGGTGCGTTTCGCGCCACTTGCTTGCCTCCGTGAGGGCTCACATCCCCGATTTTCGTATCACTCGGGTTTCACGTCATTGAAGGACATCCTTAACCAACATCCGCATAAAGATCTCGCAATCCAGGTACCATGGGCAGGTGTATCACAGTTATAACCTTTGGCGGAGTGACTTCCTTGGGCTTGTTGACGGGCTCTTTACTCTATGAGTCTCTCCAGAACATCCCCGAATTGATCAGGTCCTTGAACGCCCAGGAATCCTTTCACACGCAGGAAGGCAAGTCTGTGCTCAAGAAGATAAAAAGCCACTTTTCCATCTCCAACATTGTGAACTTGGCTTTGGCTGCCTTGTCTACAAGCGCCTTCAGAACTGCTTACAAGTGTTCGGGTAGTTCAGGAAAGCATCCATACTTGATTTACTCGGCGCTCGGCGCCCCTTTGGCCCTTTTGGCGTTGTTCTACAAGGGAGGAAAGCCTTTGATGCCCATCACTAGCGACTTGAAGACTTACTATGAGGAGCTCAAGGCTGTTAAGACCAAGAAATCAAACAAAAATGAATCGAAGGTTGCCCCGGCTGCCGCGGGCGGCGAGCTTGAACCTGAACCTTTGGAGCTGTCTTACGTGAACATTTCCGAAAGCTCGTCGGCCAGTGACTCGTCTTCAGCTACCCCAGAAGACTCCAGCTTGTCTAACTCCGCATTCTCCATCGAAGAGGAGGTGGAGAATGCCTTGCAAAAGAAGGAGCGTATTTACGAGCTCGATACAATTCAATCAGCTTTTAGTGTTGCCTCTTATATTGCAGGCGCGGCCTTCGCCATATCCAGTGTCGGGTTTGTGGGGGACCGTTACTTCATCTAAGGGTGCAGGTTTTGGGACCAAGTGAATCCTCTCCGGTAGCGAGTTATGTAATTTGATAAATGTACTAACCTGATGATGTTCTGATTATTTATCATGTATCATGCAATGAAGTTCTATGCGCTCTGTGGCGGTTAGTGATTCGGCTTACTTTTACTCGTCTATATGTTTCGTAGTCATGGCATCTGGTGTGGGGCGGACTGCAGTGAAACCAGGCGACGTCGACAGGTGCGGACAGGTTTCCCTGGCCTAGAGAAGGGGATACTGCACTTTGCACAACGTAGTGCGATGCTCACAAATGTAACGATGCCTGCACAACAAGGATCAGGCCAGAAGTTAAACTGCCCCAGCGCCAGGCTCCAGACCCCTCACCCACGCACTAAACCAAGCACACATGTCGTCATTCTACGAACTCGCCCCAAAGGATTCCAAGGGCGCCGAATACCCTTTTGAGCAATTGAAAGGCAAGGTGGTTTTGATTGTTAACGTCGCCTCCAAGTGTGGCTTCACGCCCCAGTACAAGGAGCTTGAGGAGTTGAACAAAAAGTACGCCGACAAAGACCTACAGATCCTCGGGTTTCCATGCAACCAATTCGGCAACCAGGAGCCAGGAACGTCGGATGAAATTGCGTCCTTCTGTTCTTTGAACTACGGGGTGTCGTTCCCGGTGTTAAACAAGGTCAACGTCAACGGCGACGACGCCGACGCCGTGTACAAGTTCTTGAAGTCGCAGAAATCGGGGCTCATGGGCCTCAGCCGCGTCAAGTGGAACTTTGAGAAGTTCTTGGTCAACAAAAAGGGCGAGGTCGTGCAGAGATACTCCTCGTTGACAAAGCCCCTGAGCTTGACTGGCGACATTGACGCATTGCTCAAGGAATAATTATTGCCGCCACTAGTGTAGCCTAGATGACAATTCAGAGGAAGTGGAATACTGTAGCGGGATGAAGCATCGTGGAATTATCATGTTGCGGGATGGTCATGATACAGGATTGTCATGCTACTAGATTGTCATGCTACTAGATTGTCATGCTACTAGATTGTCAAGGTGCAAGATTGTCATGGCATCATGGACTGTCCGAACAAAGATTGCAGGATGTCTTCGATTTTACTCATTGAATGATATCATTTTCACTGATATTCATGGGGTATAGTAGCTCCAGACCCTCCACACACCAACGAACCTCTTGATTGCTCTCAAGCACCGGAGACTCAGCTCTGGGGCAACTACCTCGAGCGAGTCACCGGTGTGAAGAGCACGTGAACTGTGCTTGGGGAGGCAGCGCCGCTTGACCAAGTGCCATCCCGGCGTTGTCCTAGTAATTCAGATGATACTACTAATTGGACATCAACGAGCGCCACTTAACTCAAGCCCTAGAACGGACGCGCGGCTTAAGGAGGCCAGTGAGTAGAGGGTGCAGCCTCCAATAGGCCTAAGTGGAGCTCGACGTTCTGATTGAGGCAACGGAACCGATGAAAACTGTGGTTAACTTTTGTTCGCTACAAGCCATAAATGAGAGTCTATTTAGTCCAGGCTGCTCTGCTAAATCTAGAGCAGCCTACTCTCGTCACTTTAATCGACACTCTTCCAAAATGACTTTTAAACTACATGTCCGAAAATACTCGAGCTATATCCAATCTATTTCCGGCCTGTGCCTTCAAAACCTCCGTGGGTAGTGCGCTACTCATGAATCCACAAATACATCGGTAGCCCCTCTCCGATGCCATTCTCGTCAGCAACTAACCCGATCGGTGATATTCAACGGCCAAGTGAAATTAAGTGTAAACTGCAAGCGCGATGATTCTTCACAACATGGCCAAACGCCGTGAGCCGGCCTTGGCCAGTTTTCCTATATAAATTTCGTACACTCCTCTTTAGGGATTCCAACAAAGACATTTTTTTAGGTCCTAGACGTTAACAAAGTAACCAGATAACAGATCCGACCTATATCCGACCTGTATCTACTCTATATCTAATCTATATCTAATCTGTTAGATCCACCATGGGTAGCGCGCTACCCATGGATACCAAATTTACCTGCGACGTACGCTACAAGTGGACGCCATGGTTACCCCCACTTGGAGAGAGACGCGCGCTATCCCGACCGAATATCTCCGAGACTCAGACGAGATGGCACTAGCTGCATCTTATTCGATGTAGCGCCGTGGTTTTACCCAAATGCAACGTCGTGGTTTTCTTAGATGCAGGACCAATACCCACTTCAAGGCGCCATTGGTCTAGATAAGCCAGACCAGGACTTATCGGGACGCCTAAGGCGGCCCGAACGTGTACAACACCCCAATCCGACCAAGTATGGCGCCATCGTGCGCCCACTCCGGCTGGAGATGGCGCAATCAGGCCGGCACCTCGCCATGAGGCGCCCGACGCCTCATGCGGGCCGGGCCAGTTTTTATCTATATAAGTTTGGATGATCCCCATTGTTTTAGGGATCATCAACGAATACATCTTCTCTTGAGTACTTGACGCTAAAAACAACTACAAAAGAACATAACAATATCTAATCTATATCTAATCTATATCATCTCTACTAATCTGTATTTAATCTCTATCTAATCTCTAATAATCTGTATTTAATCTCTATCTAATCTCTAATAATCTATATTTAATCTCTATCTAATCTCTATGTTCCCTCTACAGCTTCCCATCTACAGGATCCCGAATCTTCTCTTCCTGACAGTGATACTCAAACAGAAGGCCAATTTGATTTAGCAAGCCACTGTAACCAAACTCATCTAAGAAATTGTCCATGCCCTCTTGCAATTCCGGTCAAAAACTCGTTCAAACATACCCCAGCTTAGTGTGGAGAGTCTCTCCTGCTGCTGCCATCTCCTGAGAACCCTAGAAATCATCATCGCCCAACGGTCTAAACTGGCCAAGAAAACGCGGCTGGACAGGGAAGTGCACCTGCTCAAGCTGCTTCGCCGAATACATCGCAGACCAGCGCGGCGACCTGTTCATCCTCGACACTTTCCGTGAACACTTCTTTTTTGGTCCACTGCTTGGCCTCTGCTTTCGACATACTTGGTAATACGAAAGCCCACATTCGAACTTCGTACGTTTGTGGACTTCGCCCCACCGCTTGGGGAGACCAGGCCTTTGTGTTGCTGTCATGGATATCTATGGCCGAGACAGTAGTTAAGTGAGAACGGAAAGCGACAATGATAAGAAGCGTCGTTCCACTGGCCAGTCACAAGCGCGTGCAATGTGGTGGCTTCTTGCCAACTGATAGAAACCCCCAATCGAGTCTCTTGTCAGATTTCTCGCCCATTTTGAATGCTCTGAGCCCCAGTCCTTGCACTCTAATTAGCTTCCAAACACCGTGCCTCCATTCGAAACTCCCACGTAGCTTCCTCGGCAGCCAGCTTTTCATAAAATGATCGGGGATACATGATTTCTCAATGGGAAGGCCACCTGAGCCTCCAACAACGTAACCCTCGCCGCGAGGCTTGTCGCTGATGGAACCAGCAGCGGTGGAAACGAGTTTCCACAAAACTTGTTTCCGAGCTAATCTAACCGGGTTCTTGACATCCATCGCCATGGCCTCAAGCAGCCGAAGCTGGGCATACGGCAATCTAAGAAAATTCCGACATGGCCCCTGCCATTGTAGGTCTCAATTGCACCTTGTAAGGCCCTTTCTCGTTGACCATTTGAGTGCACCTCTTTAGAAAGTAACTTCCGTTTATGCGGTACTCGATCTCGGGCTTTTTGATCGACCCGACGTAGACCATATCGCGCGCCTCTTCAAGAATTGACATTTTGGTAGGTAGGATCTCAACAGTCTCAGGCAGGTCTGCGCTCTGTGCTAGCACTTTTGGTCTCGTGTAGGGTAGCTTATGTGGATTGGGAATCTTGCCCTCCAACTGCATCCGCTTGAGATAGTTTCTTACACCGAAAGCGGCGTTTTCTTAATTTGCCTTGGCGATGCTAGGGTAAGCTTCTGCTTTCCGAGATGGCGAAAGAGACGAATACCTGAGCTCTGTCTTTCGGGCCTTTGGCTCGCGCGAGACAATTCTCTTGGCAGGCAAGGTGAGAACATGCTTCAAGCGGCCTTGGCTTAGTAAGATTTTGTGAGCATCATACTGCTGCCTTCAATGGTACCTCTTGAGTTGTTTTGATCTATGATCAACGAGTGCTTCCGTGAGCTGGCCCCATCCCTCTGGTTCTTCGGGGCGCTCTTTTATGGCCTGGGGAGCTTTGACAAGAGGGAGGCCAATTTGGAGACGGCGGCAACATCCTTAAGATGCTTCGGAATTTCGAGGAATTCTTCCCAAGCCAGTTGCCTGAACTCAGCCAACAAATGGCGATGGTATAATTCTGGGTTAACGGAAAACTTGGCGATCTCTCCTTGGATCAATCGATTGGACGATTGTATTCGGCGATGGCATTTTCTGGGCGGCTTATTCTTTCCATTGCACGTAGAGTTGCTCGAAAGAGAGAGCGGTAGTGGGATGCATAAGTGCTGTGGTGGCTGATGGGTGAATGTTGGGCATGCGAGGCCCGCGGGCGGCCGCGCTTGCAGTACTCGGAGATTATCAAATACGTAAATACACTCAAATAATATAGAAAAAAACAATCACTGATGGAGAGTTGGCAAGGGTCTACACGAACCACCTTGCTCTGCCCCAGACCATAACAAACGCAATTAGCCGCATGAGAATCAAACATGCAGTCAATGCCCCGAATGCAGACTTGATATCGGCATTCAAGCCGTACTGATCCAACACCGCCTGGCCGGTGGATAATGCACACGACCCACTATCGCACCGAAATGCTTGGTCTTTAAACATAATGTTGGTGAGAAGCTGTACCGCATACTTCGCAGGATTGAGGTAGTTCCAAGCTTTGAAGAATTTGGGCATTTGTAAAGACATGGTTCCAGCCATGAAAATTCCCACAATGAACAAATTGGACAAGATGTTCGTTACCAATCCCATATGAGTGAAAAGCGAGTTAAAGAAGATACCTGCTGATTCGCCGCAGTCAAGCAATGCGAAAGAAGAGTACACAACCGTGAAGTACATCCCGGCAGACCTAGGCATGTAGGTTGGAAAAACATACACCACCGAAAATATGAGGCTGGGAAGCAACTCGAATGGTAACTCCACGAGAAGATATGCTAGCGAAAATACCATGGGGCTTTGGGCCTTATCTCTGTATTCCTGGTGGAATAAGTTCCTCTGCGAAGGAAATAAAGATAAATTGTTGACCAAACCACAGAAGAACATATTCGTCAAGTTTTGTATCAACCCTAATCTGTCGCTAACACCTTGTTGAGAATGTTTTAAAGGCGAGAAGAACAAAGCGTAGATGACGCCGAGTAGCACGACGTGCATTACACGGGATGTCATTATGCTAACATTGCGGTACGACACAACAAACTGTCTGGAGCAAACCACCATTAGTGTGACTAAAACTGGCACTTTAGGTTTTTTGAAACTCTTCAAGTCAACACGGCTGTCGGTTAACTTGCTGCCTTCGAAAATAGGTCCACGAACTCCCCACTCCTTGATGAGATACTCAATTCTGGCTTGCAGCAGCTCTCTTTTTTCGGCAAAATTCAACGAAACCAAATCTAACACATGGTCTGCCAAGTTGACTGTTGTTGGGCACTTGCAGTTAATCTTCTCTAGGTATGATGCAAGGCACATGGTAGGGCCATCGTATACCACAAGCCCTCCTCGAGCCAAGAGCACCAAAGAGTCAAGCAGTGTGAACATCAGCTTGCTGGGTTGATGAAGTGTTGTGATAATAGTCGTGCCTGAGTGAGCGAGCTCCTTTAAAAGCGCCAAAATTTTGGCAGAAGATGCTGAGTCGAGGCCAGAGGTGGGTTCATCCAAGAACAAAATTTTGGGTTTGCTCAAGAGTTGAATGGCGATTGAAACTCTCCTCTTTTCCCCTCCTGAACATCCTTTCGTGGCCGCGTCTCCAATTGGCGTTTCAGCGCAGTCCAAGAGACCTGTGACTCTTAAAATCTGGTTAATGTACTGGGGGATTCTTGTGTGCTCCTTATAAGGAAGTCTCAACCGAGCTTGATAGAAGAGCGTCTCTCTCACTGTCAATTCCGCCATGAGCAAATCATCCGTTTGTGCCACAAAGGCAGAAATGATACCCAATTTTGCAGGGGTTACTTCCTGGTTGTAATTCAAAATGACTGATCCATTTCGTGAAAAATCGGACCGAGGCAAGCGGTGAGCCAAGAACTTCAACATGGTAGTTTTTCCTCCGCCTGAGGGACCCATGATTGCGTTAACGGAACTCGATTTGAAGTTAGCGGTGACATCGTTCAATAAAATTCTCTCCTCCTTTTTGGCGAACGGATTTTGAGACGTTTTGACTTTAACTGATAGGGTAACGTCACGCAAACTAATGGAGGCTCCCTTGTAATCTGCATGCTTCTCATCAAGCAGTGACAGCGCCAGTATAAAACCCTTCAAATCAGTACAAGATTCATCGCTTCCCCCGATTTTGTTCTTTTTCTTTTTCGCTATTTCAACCTCGTAGTTTCTGAATCTCAAAATAATGATACTGGCCAAGTTGATGCCGATAACCCAAAGAATCAAGTAGCCAATCGGAGCACCTGTCCAACCTTGAGGAAAACCAAGGACACTGAGCTGATAATTACCAGTGTATTCCGTGCATCTAGAATCCGATAATGGGTAAGGGCAATTGCCCAGCCAATTGGTGTACTGATTGGAGAGGAGACCTCCAAAAGCGTACCAGAAAAAGGCCAAATACTTGACCCAACGAACATAGACAGGCATAGTGGCAGCGTTCACGAAGTAGCCACATCCGCAGTTCTGCAATTGATAGATTACATTGATGCAAGTGATGGAGGTGGTAAATCCAGAAGACAGCGCAAAACAAAACGAGGCAAGAGACATGGAGCAAATGTCGACAAGCAAAATTATGGTGAAGAAAATTCCAAAGTATGATCCGTCTCCCGAATCTTGGTAGTTGTCTCCAATGCGCATGCCCCACATGAAGTAAGTGACGATTGTAAAAATGCACACCATAGGGACATCCTCGACAAATAGTTTCCCCAAACGCCTAGAGATGATAAACCCAGGAGCGCTGACACAGTTCTCGCTATACTCCTTGAAAAAGAAGGTTCCGTCAGAAGACCAGAGACGGGAAATTTCCATAAAAAGTGGCGAAAACCCAGCAACTTCGAGCATGGAGTACAAGGAAGATGTTATGGACCGCATGCCCGACAAATTGGGGTCTGGCTTGAAGAAGAGCCATCCTATGATGAGCGCCAAGATAAGTGCTCCAAAGTGGAGGGTAATAAGCGAGTAGTAGTCCCGTAACGATACCAAAATGGTTCTTCTAACTAGAACATTAAGCTCGCGGTGTAATGGGAGAGGATCCAAAGGCTCGAAGACTTTGAGATTTTCACGGAAATGTGCTACCTCCTCTTCTGGGGTGAAATTGGTGGCCACTGAGTTGTGCTGCTTCCAAGTATTCACAAGGCGATCAGCGACCCCTGAAGACTCAGCCTCTTTCTCGGCAGAACTCGTATCCTTCACCAGCAGGTTCATGATCCTGGTCAATGTGTGAAAATGGCCTTGGTTTTCGACGTTTGTTATGATGCCAAGTTCCTCTAGGTGGGTGAAGTAGGGCAGAGAGTCTGCTAAAGAGCCATAATAGACAAGCCTTCCGCCACGCGTCAATACGCAT